>PVLC010028950.1:0-20655 GCA_004027655.1 Graphiurus murinus
TAGATTTTGCTGTGAGTTGTTAAAAATTGACCTCCAAGTACCACAACATAGCAAAACCAATGTTTATTTCATGCTACATATCACCATATAGTAACACTATACTGCTCACAGTGACTCAGACATCCTGGCCAACAGAGGTTCCATATCCTGGACCTGCCATCTGGAACAAACAGCCTCTTTAGTTCACATGGCTTTGGGGGAGACCCTGGGGGGCCCTCAGCAGGATTTGCTTCTACCCACTGCCCTAGTCAGACCTATCTACATGGCCCCACCTAATTGCACAGGGGGTGAGCAAGGCTCCAGAGGACAAGGGGGTGTTAGAGAACCGCCCCCTTGCTAGGGGGCCTCTAGCATTTGCCAAATGACTAAGTTTAATATAAGCATATGATGGTACCTATTCACACTTGAAACAGAACCCCATCGACATGCTTGTTCATCCCCTCTCCTGGGTTTGCTAGCCCCTGTCTTTATCTCTTGGAGTTCCTGTGAGCATCTTGTCATGGATTCTTCGGACTGTGCTCTAAAGCCAAGGGCAGTTATCCCAGTCTGACCTCTGACCTTGGAGGGTAAGGGCACACCCTCAAATTCCCCAGAGTGGGGCACACCCTCAAATTCCCCAGAGTGGAGCACACCTCTAGCAATTCGTACTGATCATCTTTTTTTTTTTTTTTGCGGTACTGGGGATTGAACTCAGGGGCATTCTACTTCTGAGCTACACCCCCAGCCCTATTTTTTATTCTTTATTTTGAAACCGAGTCTCACTAAGTTGCGGAGTGCCTCACTAGGTAGCTGAGGCTGGCCGCGAACCCGGATCCTCCGGTCTCAACCTCCCGAATGCTGGGATTACAAGCGTGCGCCACCACGCCCGGCTCGTACTGATCATCTTTTGTGGCATAATTCCAATGTGTGGTTGTGCTGCAATCCTTCTTCCACCTAGGAGTGAGGCTGAGGAGACAGCTGGTGGGTAAAGGGGAAGAGAATGTCGTGCCACATGTTACGGCAGCTCTTCCGGCAACAACAGCCCGCCCATGCTCATTCATTCTATTAAATGATTTCAGTGGGAGAGAAAGGTTAAAGACAAAGGAATGTACATGAGATTCTTTTATAATTTTATTTAACTTTATTTCTTATATGGAAGAAGATTGAGCTTATTTGAAGGAGGAAGGTCCAAGAGAGAGGAGGAGATTAGGGGCCAGAGAGGAGATAGTCCAGTGGTCAAAGTTCTTGTAGAGACAGAAGAAAGGTGGGGTCCCAGAGCAGGTAATTTCTTCACCTGGAATTACCTTCTTTATATTGTCTGTCTTTTTCTGTCCTTATCCACCCTCCTCCATCCATCTCCAAAGTCTCGTCCTGGGATCCTTTCATTCCACTCACTCGGAACCATACATTCCCTGCCCTGTTTCTCAAGAATCTAGATACAACTCTGGGGGAGCCTCATGCCACTGTATTGTAGACTTTATCATTCTGTCTCCCCTACCCATGTCTTTCTGCCCACTCCTGGCACACAGGAAAGGCTCAGTGAACAGACCCGATGATTAGCTTTCTGGAACTACAGCCCGCCTGGGTAGTTCTGAGCTCCCACACGCTTCAGAGCTCCTTGAATCAGGTTGATTCACCTTTTTCAAAGATAGTAACTTTTGTCTATGAGTTGAAAGCACCCTCTCCTCTTCTGGAGTACTTCAGAACTACTAGTTCTCTTAGAATCTGAGCGTGTTTAATACCCTGCATTTGTTATTTTATTTTATATTATTTTTTTTCAGCTGGGCTCAGGGTTTTGAGACCCCTGTCCTCACTGTGCAATCCACCCACTTGCCTGTGGTGTGCAGTCCAGTTGCTGCTAATGGGTGTGTGGTCCATCCAAGGGTAAGAATGGTGTTCCAGAGGCATGACAAAAATGAATGAGCACTGGGCAGGATGAGCACCAGAGAGCAGACAGAGCCAGACCAGGGAATTCAGGAGCAGGTGAGGCCCAGGAGTATGGTGAGCTAGAGAACTACCTGGAAGTAGAGTCTCAAACCCTAGTCCCAAATACAGGACTTTGTCTCTTTAAGGAGAATAGACAAGAGAAAGATTGGTAGCAAGTTTAGAGAGAAGGCCTTGAGGGCTTTAAGCACACCAGAGCTCAAGCATGAGGCCTGGGCTCCGAGGACATGGCCAGGCTCTCAGTGGGGCCCCATGCTGCGTCCTCCAGGTCTGGGTCTCCCTCCCTCATCTGCTGAGCCCTGGCTCCAGAGCGAGGCCAGTGTTTTACCTGCAGGTAGGACGAAACAGTTACACTGTGTGTAGAAATGGATGGACAGGAGAGGAGCACCTGAGGTAAAGGCTGCATTACAAAAAAAAAAAAAAAAGGAGCAGTAAATGACACAAAGGCACCACCATAACTAGAACCCACAGCTGCCCAGCAGCTAGGACCATTCCTGGGTGGGAAGTTCTAATGAGCATCTAGCTCTTTTTAGAAGGACTGTGTCTGGTTTCCCGATCCTCTTCTGTTGTGATGTGCCAGGAAACTCATCTTCCATGATGACCTGGGGGAGTTCCTTTCAGCAAAAAGCCATCCTTAAATAATCCACAAATTAGAATCCTTTGGATCATTAAATATTCTGATTAATCAATCAGAACATTAGTCTGAGTTGCCGCAGTCATAGAATCGGATTTCCCCTCCTCATGTCTTGGGTGAGGAAAGGGGGAGTGACGTAGTAATTTGAGCATGAAGTGCTTGGCAGAACCTTCCATGAGGTTAGCGTGGGAGAACCAGGAAACAGGCCGCGGGATCCTTGTGTTGTGGGATAACCCGGTCCCACTCATGGGTCCTTGGCCTCCGTGATAAAAAGAATTTTAACACGTGCCAGTCAGGAACAAAAGGTAGGAATTTATTTAGGAAAATAAGGAAATGGGGGAGAAAAACAGGTGAGCGGACATCTTCCTGGCCAGACGCGAGCACGAGAGCAAGAGAGTGAGCTCACAGAGAACAGTTTCTTTTATACGCTTTTAAGAGGGGTGGGCACAGAAGAAGTCTGGCCCTCCTCCTTCTTCAGGTATAGGTGGGCGATAGGTAGGCGTTCCAAGTTGGGCCCTCCTCTTCCTCAGGTTTCAAGATGGGTCTGCCCTAGGCTGTGAATTTCTAGTGTCCTTGGCCCTGACTCTTAGGTGGGGGGCAGGGCTTTAGGAGATTAGGGTATGGGATCTCCTAAGGAACTTCCAAAGGTGGAGTAGAGGCTGCAGCGCTTCAGTTTCAGGTTTTTATATTAAAGTGATATTTTTACTTTTCCTTCCCATTTGTCTCCTTCCTGCCTACTTATTTCTTCTATCCTACATCACTTGTACTGGGCTCCAGGGCTGGGATCTGTGAACCATATTTCTCATGCCCATCACAGCTGGCTTTCTGTTCATAGAAGACCCTAGAATGATCTAGAAGGAAGACGAAGGGGGGAAAGGCCAGTGTCCCTCCAGCCACAGCTGACCCTCCTGCCTCCAGCCTTAGCCACACGCAGACCTTCAGATGACAGCACCAGCCTTCAAGCTTCTGGTTCCAGTAGTTACTTCCTTCTTTTTGACCCCCAGTCTAGAGCATGTCAGCTGCTTTTGCAGCTGCTCCTATGTGGTTGACATCAGCCCTTACAGCCCTCTGATCTCTATGTAAGCATTTCCTTCTATTCAACTTTGAAAAACCTACCGAGGCTTCTGTGTTCTGAATGGGCCCTGATTATATATATGTATTACCATATTTATTTATTCATGGATGTATATATTTATTTATATGTGACCAATGTCTGAGAGTCATAAGAGAGATTCCCCCCAAAGCACAGCAATATGATAAAAATATCATTAATATGAGATTTAAAAAAAAAAAAGTAACCTGGATAAAAACAGGAAACAAAAGGGATTTCAGTCACAGGAGATGAGGGAGAGGGAGGCGGAGAGGGGAAAAGCTCTTGAGGAAGGGAGTGCCCATACAGGAAGGTATCACTGCCAGCCTCACTAACATGTACAGGGAGAGAGGGAGGAGAAGCGGGGTGGGATACAGAGGGAAATACATCAGGTGATGTGTGTTTATGCACCACTTTGAATCTCACTATGATGCACAATTACAATGTGCCAATAAAAGTGTTGAAAATTAATTTTAAAAGGTAACCTGGTGCCGGGCGTGGTGGCGCACACTTGTAATCCCAGCATTCGGGAGGCTGAGACCAGAGGATCTGGGTTTGCAGCCAGCCTCAGCTACCTAGTGAGGCACTGCGCAACTTAGTGAGACCCGGTTTCAAAACAAAGAATAAAAAATAGTCCTGGGGGTATAGCTCGGAGGTAGAAGGCCCCTGAGTTCAATCCCTGGTACTGCAAAATAAAAAATAAAAATAAAAAAAAAGGTAACCTGGTGAAGGAAATGTTAAGAGCTGTAAGCTGAAAAAAAAATTCATCTTTATATTGTTTTCCTTTTTTTTTTTTTTTTTTTGCGGTACTGGGGATTGAACTTAGGGGCATTCTACCTCCGAGCTATACCCCCACTCCTATTTTTTATTCTTTATTTTAAAACAGGGTCTCACTAAGTTGCAGAGTGCCTCACTAGGCAGCTGAGGCTGGCCTCGAACCCGTATCCTCTCATCTCAGCCTCCCATATGCTGGGATTACAAGCATGTGCCACCATGCCCGGCTCTGTTTTCCTATTTTTACTGGGTGAGAGGGACCCTTTCCAAGGATGTCATTATGTTAAATAATATGAGTTATATTTCCAAAGCTTCTGAGCTACAAACAAGGAAAACTCAGAAAGGTAGTCCTTTGGTCCAGAGAATGTTGTTATAGATAGTTTTTAGATACCCAGAGAGGCCTGCAGCTTAGTCAAGTAGGGCATGGATTCCCTGTTGCTTCACATCAGTGAATAGCAAGGATTTTGTAGAAAATCTAAAGAAACCCATGCAGATGGAAGCAAGCAGGGCCTGAGCAGGTGCACACCAGCACTTCTGATCAACGAACCTTCAGACATTGATATCTGCCATTCAACTAAGCTACAACTATGAGAGTAGCATGTTAACATAGGTTCATCATAAATATTCAAGCCATTCAGAAGTACGTAGAGTAAACAAGGAAAGAAAATTTTAACTGCTCCCTCTCAATCCCCTCAACTATATAGGTATCCAAGGATATTGTGTCATACATATTGTTCACTAGTTTTGTTTTTCTCACTTAATAATATATCTTTAAATTTAAAAACTTTGATTATTATTATTATTATTATTATTATTATTAAGATGGGGCCTTGTTACGATGCCTAAGCTGGCCTCAAGTGGTCCTCTGGCTTCAGCCTCCTAAGTTGTTGGCATTACAGGTGCTCACTACTGTGTCCAACAGCAATGCATCTTTTTTTTTTTGTATTTTATTTTATTTTTTTTATTGCTGCACTGTAATCATACATCTTTGTTAGCTACAAGCTGAAAAAGGCATACATGCACACATTTCTCATTTAACCCTTCCCCAATTCTCGCCCCACTCCCTGGACCTCCCTCCTTCTCAAGTTCAGTTTAGTGATTGACTTTGATATGTTCATGAAAGTACATCATGTGCATTAGGGCATCCTTTTAATAGCTAAATAATATTTCTAATTATGGATGCAACAATTAATTATAACATCTGCCAATCCACCAATTGGTGAATGGTTTCCTTCCTTCCTTCCTTTTCCATTCCTTTCCCTTTCCTTTCCCTTTCCCTTTCCCTTCCCTTTCCCTTTTCCTTTCCCTTTCCCTTTCCCTTTCCCTTTCCCTTCCCTTTCCCTTTCCCTTCCCTTTCTCTTTCCCTTTCCCTTCCCTTTCCTTTTCTTCTTTGGTACTAGTGATTAAACCCAGCAGAATTCTACCTCTGAGCTGCACCCACAGCTCTTTTTATTTTTTTATTGTGAAACAGGGTCTCACTGCTGAGGCTGGCCTCAAACCTGCGATCTTCCTGTGTCAGCCTCCGAAATACTGGGAATTACAGATATGCACCACTGCACCTGGCTTTAGTTTTTTAATTATCATAAAAAGTGATGTCTTGCAACTTATTTACTTGTCTACCAGCAGGTAATTCTGTAGGAGAAATTCCTTGAAGGAAAACTACTAGACCCAAGGTAGGCATACTTACATATTGACACTGGCAAATTACCTCAAGAGGCATTCTGTGAACCTTAATCATTGAAACAGGGACGTGTGTGCTTCTCCACATTTCCAAACAGAGTGGACTTTTGTCTTCAAATCCTCTCTCCAGTTTGATAGGCCTGCAGAGCACCACCTCTTTGCATTTCACCTGCCCTGGTTAACAGTTGGCTGAGAATCCATGGATACACTGATTAACCAATTGTGCTCCCTTTGCTCTGAGTTGCTTTTTAACTATCCTTTCCTTATCTTTTCTGTTGGGTTGTTCATTTCTCTTAGTCTGCAGATTGGACATGAATCCCTGGTTTACTGTATGGCACACACTTTGGGCTCATGTATTCATTTCTATAGCACATCTGGGAAGATGTGAGCTGCTGCTGCAGCCCTGGTTGTGGGTATAGAGACAGCTTCTCAAAGAGAAGGCAGCGAGCACGCTGGAAAGTTGGTGTCTGTCTTCACTGGCCTCTGCTGGGGGAGGGCGATAAGGTGTTGAGGAAAAAGCAGATGATTTGAGGACTAAAGTACCAAGGCTCATCCCTTGCTGGCTGTGACCTTGAGCACATTGTCTAACCTCTTCCAAACTCGATTTCTTCTATAAAAGAGAGGAAGTAATGATACTCACTCTGTTGTGTGTGTGTGCATGTGGTACTGGAGATCGAACTTCGGGGCATTCTACCACTGAGCTAGACCCTCAGCCCTTTTTAATTTTTTTTTTTTAATTTTGAGGCAGGGTCTCACTAAGTGGCCTTAAATCTGTGTTCCTCCTATCTCAGCCTCCCAAGTACTGAGATGACAGGTGTGCGTCACTAAACCTGGCTATGCTACTCACTTTCATAGCTGATTATTGTATGGAATGAGTAAATGTGTGAAGAAGATTTTCTTCATATTTTAATTAATTAAAATACTTCATGTTGAGCAATGACCAGTTCACTAGGTGAATCCAATGCAATCATACACACAAATGCCTGTTAATGATTGTAAGTGACACACAGTATTATCCATGAGAGATGTTGCATAACTCTGAGGGCATCGGGACTCCTCCCCCTTTCGCTAGTTGGTAAATGAAGTTATCAGGGCTGGAAAAGAGGAGACTAACTCAGGAGCTGAGCCTGGGCAAAGTCGTGGGAACACCTGAGTGAACACTTGTAAAGGGGGAAGGCCGCAGCTGTCCTTGCTATGGCTGGAAAAACAGAGCTTTTGATGCTGGAAAACTTCATAAATGGAAAATTTTTACCTTGTGACTCCTATATAGATTCTTATGATCCATCCACAGGGGAAGTGTATTGCAAAGTGCCGGACAGTGGAAAAGAAGAGGTGAGTGTACTCACTTAGAGAAGACAGAAGTGTATGTGGCATGTTGGCCAATTATAGATAGCTTGGTTTTCTGAAGCAAAGGAACTTAGAGGAAAGTAGAGAATTGTTAAATAGAAGCGTGGGAGAGGGAGCCGGGCATGGTGGTGCATGCTTGTAATCCCAGCATTTGGGAGGCTGAGACTGGAGGATCCGGGTTCGCGGCCAGCCTCAGCTACCTAGTGAGGCACTCCGCAACTTAGTGAGACTCGGTTTCAAAATAAAGAATAAAAAAATAGGCCTGGGGGTGTAGCTCGGAGGTAGAATGCCCCTGAGTTCAATCCCCAGTACCGCCAAAAAAAAAGGGGGGGGGGCTCTAAGGTTTATTTTGCAACTGGACATGTCTAAGAAATAGAACAAATTTCAGGTTACTGTGTTCAGAAGCAAGTAAGTTTTCTAGCTAGCCTAATACACAAGTGTGTGTGCAGTTATTTTATTTTTGTAATTTTCAAACAAACATCCCCTAACAAGTGTATAGTATAAAGTATTGTTTTAAGAACTATCACTATTACTAAGTGCATCCTTTTCTTTATCAAGTATCACTTACCTTTACTACTAGATGTATGGATTTCTAAAATAATGAGTCAGTTTACTAAAACAAACAAACAAAACAACAACAACAACCTAGGGCTTATTTTATTTTATTATTATTATTTTTTTGCGGTACGAGGGATTGAACTCGGGCATTGGATGATGAAACTCAGATCAGATTCTCATGTACTTTAAGAGTTAGATTATAATTTTGTAAACTCAAAGTGCTTAATGGCATATGCACTAGTCTTTTCTTTTTCTGATGAAAACTTAGTTTTATTTGGGGGATTTTGTAAAATATTAGTCAGCAGTAATTGTGCTGAGAATGCAAATATATCAGGTGTGATACATATGGCCAATGTATGTAGATTCATCTAGTGCCTAATAGATTATAATTTATTCTTCTTAAGGCACAAAAAACTAGATTATTTAAAATAAAAATATATACATATATTATACAAAGAGTTTTTTTTTAAGAACCTAGCTATTTTTCCCTTTGTCTTGCATTAAAGCGACCTTTGGACATGTAGATTAACATTTTCAAATATTGGTTAAACTACAACCTGCAATTTTTATTTGTTTCAAATGACCCGAGGTAGACGTGAGAAACCCAGTCTTGTCTTTTCTACTCTTGTTCTTCTTTGTCTGACAGAGTTTCTTTTTCTTTTTCTCTTTTTTTTAGTACTGGGGATTGAACCCTGGGGCATTCTACCTCTGAGCTACACCCCCAATCCTATTTTTTATTCTTTATGTTGAAACAGGGTCTCACCAAGTTGCAGAGGGCCTCACTAAGTAGCTGAGGCTGACCCAGATCCTCCTGTCTCAGCTTCCCAAGTACTGAGATTACAAGCCTGCACCACACCTGGCTTATTTCTTTTTTTTATATGCTTTTTTTGGGTGCATTAGAGTCTCACATTATAATGTAAATCATGTTGACATTGTTTCTTAAAGTGAAGGTAAAAAATGTTAAATATGCAAATTCAGGTGGAATATTTTCTGCAGCTAATAGCTCATACCTTTCCAGAAAATAGAATGAAACAAAAAACAGTACTCACTATTACAATAACATATATTATTTCCCCTCAATCCAACTCACAAATATCTGATCTGATCCCATTTTTTTCCTAACATGGAAAAAAAATAGGTGATCATACAAACTACATACCAAATTTTCCAAAAAGTCACTCACAGAACATGCTGCTGGTTCTGCTCACATGGCTTTCATTTGTTCAGCTTTAGTTACCTGCTTTGCATTCATCACTGTTTAATCAGGATTGTCCCAAGAAAGGAGCTGGGACAACCTAGAAATTAGACTTCTTATTATCACGTTCAGCGGATGGTGTGCTAACACTTTCATCTCTGTTGCTTAGGTTAATGGATGTGGTTCCATATAAAACAGTAGCCTGTAAAATGCTAGGGCTGGATTAAGAGCTTTAGAGATTCCATACACGTAGAACAAGTTTACTCTTCTACGCAACATTTTTTTTTAAAAAAAGAGAAGATATTCAATTCTTTTGAATATGCACATCTGCTGAGACTCAAATAGCATCTTTCTAATTATCTGATTGCCATATTCCAGAAGCCTGGTTTGAGATGGACAGCTGTGCTTTGTTTTTGTAGTGTCTCTGTTTGCTGGTTACATAAACACCTGTGGCCAGGCATGGTGGTACACACCTGTAATCCCAATACTTGGGAGGCTGAGACAGGAGGATTGCAGATTGGAGAACAGCCTTAGCAAACTTAGCGAAACTCTCAGCAACCTAGTGAGATCTTGATTCAAAACAACAACACAAAAAAATAGGGCTAGGGGTGTTGCTTGGAGGTAGAATGCCTCTGTGTTCAATCCCTAGCACCAAAAACAAAACAACAAAAACAAAACAAAACAAAAACAAAACACCTGTGCCATCTACCTCATGGGTAGCTCTGCACTGGGACATGTTGAATAACTAAAAGTAGGTAGAAACAAAATCAGCAGTGTGTTCTGGATTCCTCCCACCCCTCAGGAGCCACAGCTTAAGGCAACCCTCTTCCATTTGTGCCACAGATTGAAGCCGCAGTCCAGGCTGCCAGGGCCGCCTTTCCAGGCTGGTCATCCCGGAGCCCCCAGGAGCGCTCCCAGGTCCTGAACCGGCTGGCTGACTTGCTGGAGCAGTCCTTGGAGGAGTTGGCCCAGGCAGAATCTAAAGACCAAGGTGAGAATAGTTTCCACCTGGCAGAGTCGGGTTTGGGTGCAGGGGTATCTCACTAAAAGCTTAGGAAAACAAAGGCGCATCACGGAGATATTGACTGTTAGGACCCTCATTCAGTTTGTCAGATGTGTTTTTTTTTCCCATACTGTAGTGGATGGGATTCAGGACACTTGTCATTATTCATATCATCCTCCTGGGGACCAGGCTGGTTCGTAGGTATTTCTCATGGCAAGGGCAGAGGTGGAGATGAAACCACCCAATGCCACAGAAAGTCCAGGAGCTGTCACGTGCCCCCCTCCCCCAAAGCCAAGGCACTTGGCTACATGGGGAAATTTGCTGTCGCTTATGGGAAGGAGCTACAAATATTCTCAGCAAACAACATGGGTGTGGGAAGAGATGAGGAACCAGGGCCATTGTGAGTCGAGGATTTCAAAGCAAAGATAATTTGAAGAGCGGTCACACAGTCAAGATATTCAGAAAGCTATTGGGAGAGAGACCAGTGGAGTTGAGAAAGGGGAGCAAGGGAGGGAGGAAGGAGGGAAACGGGTGGTACTGGGGAATGAAATTGACCAAATTATATTACGTGCCTGTTCAAATAGGTAGCAATGAATCCCACAGTCGAATATAATTATCATGCACCAATACAAAGCAAAAAGGGAAGCTTTCTGATATATCAGTTGCTATTTCACTCCCAACCCATTCTCAAGTTTTTCACTCTTTCCCTCAGTAAATGTTTGTAAATCACTACAGGAATATCTGTTAGGAAAAGTCAAGTGCTTTAGAAACTATATACGTGCTATAAACCAACCTAAAGTTAAGAAGGAGCCTGAGGGCTGGTCCTTGGAAAGGTTGACTGTGCTGCTGTTGACTGCAGCAATCTCCTGCCCTCAGTGAAGGGTGCCCGGCGCGATCCAGGCCAGCTCATGTTCTCTTTCTGGTCCATCCAGAGCCAGGATGGGCAGTGGTATGTGACAGGTGATCAAGGGGCATGCAGCACCCCATGCCGGGGTCCCACCAGCCTTTCTGATGGCTCCACCAGGTGTTGGGAGGATGTTTTATATACCTCATGCGTTCACATGTGATGTGCAAACACAGCTGTCTTAATGCCTGCCCATTATTTCAACCCTTTTGTGGCACTGATAAAACCTGGTGATTTTGAATGGCCAGAGCTTGTGGGGGTTACACAGTAGCATGAGGCAAATTCATGCCTAGAGCTATGAGGGGCTCAGGCCACAAGGCAAAGACGATCCGACTCAACTTCAGTCCCCCTCCCTCTTTTTATACTCTCATTCCTAATTATGTCATAATTTTATCCAACCATGACCCACTCAGTGTGGTCACAGAGGGCCTCCCCAAGGCTCAAAGGAGCTGAGGCCAGTCCAGTGTGAGTTGGGACATGGTATAGTGACAGCTGACTGACAGAGGATCTCCACTGACTCCATGTGAGGCCCACTGGCAGCGCTGTATGTTGTTTACTTCCTACAGGGAAAACCCTGACGCTAGCGAGAACCCTGGACATCCCCCGGGCTGTGCAGAACTTCCGGTTCTTTGCGTCCTCCATCCTGCACCACATGACCGAGTGCACGCAGATGGACCACCTGCGCTGTCTGCACTACACTGTGCGGACGCCCGTGGGGATCGGTAGGTGCTGTGCAGGGAACCCTGCATCCTGATGACGCATGATGATGCTCAGAAGATTCCGGAGAGTTGATGTCAAGGAGCAGACTAAAGAAAAAGAAGGAGCCAAGCTTTTCTACTTTTACTGAAAATTTGTCAGCCTCAAATATCTATTTTCAGTTTGTTCTCTTTGTGTCCAGTTCCCTGAACATTATCTTATCTTGGAAAACCACAGGGAAAGAAATGATGCTAAGAGTAAATTCACATACCAGGATTTCTTTTCTTTTTCTTTTTTTTTTTTTTGCTACCTATGATTTAAAAAGAAATTAACCTGAGTGCAGTGGTTTAGTCCTCAGAATTATGTGGGTAACTGACTTCAGTGTGCATTAGTGTCTTCTCTGACAACCTAGGATAACAGTTTAATTTTATCACTATATATGTTTAATAGCATATATGAATTAAACATATTAATAACTGTATGACACTTAGAATAGTGCTAGATATGTGGTACATAAGCTTTTGTTTTTGTACAGTGGCATACACTTGTAATCCCAGCACTTGGGAGGCTGAGACAGGAAGATCACAGGTTCGAGGCCAGCCTCAGCAACTTAGCAAGTCCCTATTTCAAAATAAAAAATGAATTAGGGGACACACACACACACACACACACACACACACACACACACACACCACCACCACCCCTTCCCCCCACCCCCTCCCCGGCTGAGAATTATCTACTTCGCTCCTTCATTTCTTTGTCTCTTACTCTTGGAAGGCACATGTAAAAGTCTGCAATGACTGAAAGTATTCACTAGATGTCACTGTTCCTCTGAGAAAAAGACCTTATTTTTACTAGTTACCTTTTATGAATATAAAAGAAAAGAAAATCAGACATTTTACCTCTGATTCTTTGAACTTGTCGGAAATCATACTTTCAAGGAATTATTGGAATTCATAACAACCTAGTAAATATGCCAATGTATTTTGCTGAAAAAATTATTAGCCCCTAAAAAAAAATTCCCCCCAAAGGGAAATTTAATAGTATAAATAAAATACACATTAACTTTCATAGCACAGATTTGAGCAAACATTTCAAAGTAAGGTGAATCCATTTCCTTATTCATAAGGTAGGTTTTGTATTTATTGTGTGTTGTTGCTGGAAACCTGGACAGTTCAGGATGTTACACACTCTAGATGTCGGGTATGTTCCTTATCCAGAAAATCTATCTGGTCAGGAGACCAACAAGAATCTAGAGAAGTTTTTAAGACTATTCTAAATAGTCAACATAGAGTTCACAGTCTATGCATCAAAGTTCATTGGCTTTACCCACAAGAGAGTCATCACCAGGAACATTCCCAACTGTTTTGCTTGAGATTTGTGTTTCAACCCACAATAGATTAGAAACAGAGGTAGAAAAATCTGTTTAAAAAAACCCATAAGCTGAACATCTTAGTAATGAGGAAGGAGATTTTTGTTTGTTTTGGTACTGGGGACTGAATCCAGAGGCATTCTACTTCCAAGCTGCATCTCCAGTCCCATTTTATTTTGAAACAGGCTCTCACCAAGTTGTTGAGGGTCTCGCTAAGTTGCTGAGGCTGACCTTGAACCTGGAATCCTTCTGTCTTAGTCTCCCAAGTACTGGGATTGCAAGTGTGCCCTACCTCACCTGGCTACTGGGAGAAGTGTTTTGTTTTTTAAAGAAGAGATCAGTCTTCTTTTGAGTCTCAAAATGCATTACATTCTAGAACAGTTTAGTGACAGATTGATGACAATCTTTTAGCCCTGGAGTTGATATTGCTGTTGTTCATTTATAATTGTAATCATGAACCATCAAGAAATGGGGAGACTGTTTTAAAAGACACAGCTATTTGTAATAGATTGATTTACCTGAAGTTGCCTACAAATAAACCAAGTTTTGGGTTCTTAAGAGTAAATTAATTTTCAGGAAGGAGTTCTGTGTTAGAAACCCTGTCAGGCCAGTCCGCCTGTGAGGGGTATGTCCTCACCACAATGTGTCTGTGTTCACCCTTTAGCTGGTCTGATCAGTCCTTGGAATTTACCCTTCTACCTGCTGACCTGGAAGATCGCTCCAGCAATTGCTGCAGGGAATACAGTGATAGCCAAGCCCAGTGAGCTAACCTCAGTGACTGCATGGATGTTATGCAAACTCCTGAATAAAGCAGGTAATTAGGCGTTGGGGTTTAGCAGAGGCACCCTGTTGGAGCAAAGTCATGGTATATAGAAATCTTCCACTCAGCAGCAAAATTGAGTCCAGTGACAGTTTTGGATTTTCTCTCCCTGATCCTTTTCTGAGAAATCCCTTTCATCTACACCTGGCCTGTCTCATGTTGTCCCCTGTCTTCAACACCAAAAAGGTGTCCCTGCAGGACGGTGCCACCCCACAGGGTGGTTGCTGCAGTGCAAATAAGCACACAACAGTATTTCAGGCTTAAAGAGTCCTGATCAAATTGAAGACACCAGTTTGCTCTAGATAGTATCTTCAATAGTCAACTTAAATCTTGGGTTTGAGCCACAAGTTAATCTTGATGAAAATAAGACTATTGCTAGGCATTCCTATTGTTTGTATAGCTATACAATACTTAGTAGATATAGTCATTTTTTTTCAAGGGGACTGAACATATATCCCTCGGCTTCTCCCACATTTAGGACCACCACTCACAAGTCAATAGGCTGTGGCCTCTCCCCAGCATACTGGGGTTCACAATTTGTGCCTTATCCTCTTTCTGCTGAGAGTTTAGCGGCCACATTCAGCGTATATTTCTGGCTTTGCTCTGGGATGCATCTCCACACAGGCACAGCCTAGCAACTGTACCAGTGTTTGAAGAGAACAGGCAAGAAGCCCAGCAAGGTAACTTGTGAGAAGGCCTTTTGCTTTAGGTCCCTCAATTCTTGTCCCCCACAGCCAGGTGGGAATGATGTCTGGGAGGTGGGGACACACTCATCACCCTTCTGGCTGTGTCATCTTCTCCTGCACTGTCTGCTTTTAGCATATAGAGAAGGTACTGCCAGGCCCGCTTATGTTCATAGAATAGGTAGTGGGTACAAGCCCATTTCTCTCTCTCTCACCCACCTCCTTCCTCTCTTCTGGATATCTTTGCTCTTGAGGCAAAAAAGTACACGTTATCTTCCAGTGAAGTTTAGCCAGTTTCTTAGGATTTAGATGATGGATAAAACTGAGCCAGTTTAGGGAAGAGCCTTGGGCCATATGACCCTAGGATCCTACAGAGGAATGAGGCCTCCCAAACTAGGTCTTTGGGGTGATGTATATGAATGTCCCAGGCCTTTGGGAGAGTTTAGACTTGAATGTGCCCACATCTCCCATGTCCCAGAATGTATTATCCCTCTCTTACAAAAGAGACCATATTTCAATCCTATTCTTTGCAAAACTGTGTCTCTGGTGTGTGCAAGGATGTAAGACATTTCTTCCTGGCCTGATGACTACAGATTCCTGGAGTGATTCAGGACTAGGGTTGTGTTAGTTAGCTTTCTGTTACTGTAACAAATGCCTGAGATAAATTGACTTAAAAAGAATTAAGGTTTATTTTGGCTCACAGTTTGGGGAGTTTCAGTCTATGGTCAGTTGGCCCCGCTGCTTTTGGGCCTGTAGTAAGGCAGCGCATCATGGCGGGGAGCGTGTTATAGAAGAAACTGCTGCCTTCATGGTGGGCAGGAAGCAAAGAGAGAGGAAGAGGAGGGGCAGGCACTTTTCCAGTGATCTCATTTCCTCCTGTCAGACAGAGGAGAACGGAACTCAGTTCCAACAGGTCCTTGGCTTACCTGACTGAAAAGGATTTCAGCACGAGCCAGTCAGAGACATAGAGATTTATTTAGGAAAGCAAGAAATACCTATTCAAGAGAGAATACAGACTGCCTCCAAAGTAAGAGGGGTTCATGGCTCTTCTTTTATAGGAGACTTTCATGAGGGGTGGGTAGAAAGAGTATGTGAGCACGACATTAGTCCGGTAGTCACAAGATAATTTAAGGTGTTTTGGGTATCTCCCAGGTCCTGAGGGAGGTTTCACTAGTAGGCACGGGTGGGACGGCTAACAGTGCTCAAGGTGATTAGTAAAGACTTGTAAATCCCTCAGACATTTGGGACTAGCAGGCCTGGCTTCGTGGAGGGTGACAGACCTGATTTGAGGAGTGGAGATGTTGGGGAATTTTGCTACAGGCTTTCATATTAAAGTTACATTTTCTTATTCTTTCTTTATGTTGCCTTTCTACTGCTTTCTTTTATTTCTCCTATCCTACCTCACTCCCACTGGATCTCACTTCTTCATAGTTTCACCACCTCCCAGTAGCACCACAGCCTGGGGACCAAAGCTTCAACACATGGGCCTTTGGGGACATCCTAGATCCAAACTTTAGCAGGGGCTCTCACTCCACTTTGATCCTGGGTAGCAGAGAGCGTGTGTGTGGGAGGGGAGGGGTGTAGAGACACATTTCTCTGAGCATTCTCCTGAAACCACACACAGCTTCATGACCTACAGTGATCTAACACTTTTCCCAGAGCCTGGTCTTCCTAAAGGTTTTCCATGTCCATGTATGTCCATTTCTTGTGATCTTATTTCTTGTGAACTGGCAGGTCTATTATACCATGGCCACCCTCTCCTCTTTCCTCCCTGGATTGGCTTGGCTACAGTTTCCTCCCCCGTCAAACACAGAACATAGAATGCTGCTCAAATTGCCCCTCTCTCAAGCCCTCAGCTGCTCCACAGGCATTGGAAGAACACGTGAATCACATCTATGAAATCTACTTTACAGAGACACAAGAGAAACTTTTCAGAGGGTAATGGGGGGTCGGGGGAGCGAAAATCAACTGCTAGTGCATTCTGTGTGTTTAAGAGTTAGTTCCATGACTCCTGGACATTCATGCAAACTTGATAGATGATCTTCCTTTGAAGTAAAATCATCTAAAAAGGACATAGTAAGTACCTCATTGGGAGTCCTAGAATATTTATTTTCATTTATTTTTTCTTGGGGGTACCAATGGTTTGCTTTCATTCCTGGAGAGTCTTTTTATAGGTCTTTTGGATTTTCTTAATGGGTGTTTTTAATGCTCTATTTAAATTGAAAATTCTTCTTTTGGTCTCCTTGCCCAGCTCTCACATTTGCAGAGTTTTGTTCTTACCTGTTTTTGTGTTCCTACCTTGAATATTAGCCACCTATCCCAAGTTTTGCTCAATGTCCGCCAATTAAACAGTTTTCCTTCTCTTCTAATCAGAATCTCTTGAGGGTTAGAGGGCAGATGTCTCTATAAAAATTTTCATTTATGTCTGGATCACATGGCAATATGGCACTGAAAAATCATGGCCAGCAGACAGACTCTTAATATATTAGCATTAGATCCCAAGGAAATGTAATCAAAATGTTAATACTGCATGTGGAAGGCACTCAGCCTGCTGAAATGAGCTCATTTTCCTGTGGTGAGAAGTATATGATGCTTCTTTACATCCTTTTACCCTCTCTTAAAACACTCCTGTAAACATTAGAAATGATTTAATTCATTAATGCTTCAGGATGTATAAACAGTTTCCCCTTCCTACCCTCTCGCCCCCATCCAGCCGCACACATGCCCAATATCTGATGGGGATGCAGGGCCGCCTGTCCAGGACATGGTGGGAAACTTGTCCTTTTTTTCTCCCCATCAGTTGCTCTGCTTCTATACTCTTCTTTGCTCCAGCCTGGGGCCCATGTGCTTCCATGTCATGCCAGGTTTTCCTCTGGCAGTGATCTAGGACCCAGGACTGACTTAAACTAGATTTGGCAAACACACATGCTCAGGAGAGAAGGGAGCCTTAAAAATGAGGCTCTCTCTGCCAGGCACTGTCATGACGTTGCATCTTCCCACTGTTTCCTGGGCTTCCCTGGACGGGGACTCCATTGTCTCCTCAAGGTGGTCAGCCTTAGGCTGTGGCTCTATTGGAGGGTGTTCTGTAAGTTAATTGATTATCACTGTGAAATTATTATTTATACTCAAAGAGCAGATTCTGAAGAGTTGGTTTGGATCCAAGAGAGTTTGTTTCTAATGAGGACACAATGCTTAACTTGGGGCACAGGAAGGTAACCAGGAGCAGGGAGGCAGTTCCCAAAGCACCACAGTGGAGCATTGCTGCACCAACTGTAGTCACAGGAAGAAACAGAGGGAAAGAACTGCCTAGACACAACACGATGGCTCATATAAGTTTCTTTTTTGGACCTTAAAGCTTCCCATATTCACAAACCATTTCTGATTTCAGTACAGAACACTAAGAATCATTTAGTCATTTACTTAGCAAGTATTTATTAACATTCTCTGATCAGTTGTATTGCTTACTCATTGTTATTCAATGTTATTATACTTCGCCTCAATTTTCTTACCCGGAAAGTGAGGAAAATAAGATCTAGTACCATGTAGGGTTGTGGCAAGGTCTAAAAGCATGGTAGATGCCCCTTATTATCACTGACATCTTCTAAGAGCTCCAGTAGATACCTGAAAACACAGGCCTTATATAAAATAGATCTTTCCCTATACATATGTTCCTGTGATAAACTTCAATTTACAAATTAGGCAAAGTAAGAGATGAACAATAGCTAATAATAAAATAGAACAATTATAACAATATACTATAAGCATAATGCAATAAATCCAGAAACACAAAAATACATGCATGTAGATTCAGGGCAATAGGATTTCATTATAGAAGAGTTTGGGGCACCTATTTTGGAATAGTCTTGATACCTTTAAGTTGGTTTTAGAGTGCAATGGTGCTGTCCATAAACATGGGGCATAGCATCTCCAACTCAAAACTCATCCTTCCTGGGGAGCCTTCCCCTACTCTCTGGCCAAAATAATCTCTTCTCTGAATATCTGGCAACTTACACACTCCTATACTTAACATTTTGCTGTGCATCATGACTACTGGATACCAAGTTGGAGCAGTGCACTGTTCCTTGGCTGGGCCTGACCCACCTGAGGGTATCTGTGCATCCTGAGCTCCTAACATGTAGTCAGCGAAATATCTAGACTGTATACTTAGACACGAATAGAGAAACCTCACTAGTAGGTTTGATAGGCAGAAGTGACTCTATAGTCCTTGCTTGGCTGTTACACTGGAGGCAACCATAAAGGCTCCAGGTGTTGTAAAATCCACCACGTGCTCCCTGCATTCAAGCTATTGGACTTTCAAAGAGAGTCTCCATGTAACCTGAAGTCCTCAGCACACTGAGAATTACTATCATGGATGCTGTTCCCATACAGGTGTTCCACCAGGTGTGGTCAACATAGTGTTTGGAACAGGGCCCAGGGCAGGTGAGGCCCTGGTGTCCCACCCAGAGGTGCCCTTGATCTCCTTCACCGGGAGCCAGCCCACGGCCGAGCGAATCACCCAGCTGAGTGCTCCCCACTGCAAGAAGCTCTCCCTGGAGTTGGGGGGCAAGAATCCAGCCATTATCTTTGAGGATGCCAACCTGGAGGAGTGTATTCCAACAACCGTCAGGTCCAGCTTTGCCAATCAGGTGTGTTTTCAAGGTGTCCCCCAACCCCACAGCCCTGTTGCCCTGAATCTGACTTATCACAGTGCAAAGCCCAGGAATGAGTAGATCAATCCAGTCATTTTTATGAAAGGAGGATCAGCACGCTGTGCTATTCCAGTGTCAAGCAGTAGCCTTGTAGAGTCATAGCTTCTGTTCGATAAGCTCCTATTCTTGATTTTTCCCAACTTTTATTAGGTATCAGCCATGGGAAGAATGACTGAGTTTGCTGCTCCAAACTTCTCCATTTCTTTTCTTTTTTTGGAGGGGGGTGCTGGGGATTAAACTCAGGGACACTACCTCTGAGCTATACCTCCTATCCTATTTTATTTGGAAATAGGGTCTTGCTAAGTTGCTGAGGGTCTCGCTAAGTTGCTGAGTTTGGACTTAAATTTGCAATCCTCCTGCCTCAGCTCCTCCAGTATTGGGATTACAGATGTGTGTCACCATGCCCAGCTCCATTATTCACACAGTTGCCCAATTTATTCTTGTCCCCCAAATGTCCTATTCCCAGTAGACCTTATTCTCCCTGTAGAGGTATCCCAGATGCATCACACACTGAGTTACCAATCGCTCATAACATTCCAGAGCAGTTTCCTCAGCTTAGAGTCATGGAGTGCTTCAGGCCATCCATATTGCATCTCCTGAAAGTTCATAGAGCTATTTCTGTGGGCTCTGTAGAGTTTGTCAGATTATTCAAGTCTGTGGCATCCCAAAGAGTTAAGAACACTAGACCTGATCAACTAGATGGCAGCTGCCTTTGTGCCACGATTTCACCAACGGTGCCTAGAGTACCACATGGAATCTAGCAGGTGTGGACAAATGCCAGATGGTTTGCTCTGAAGGAGACTTTGACTTTAGTAGAGAACAGACCTACTCTAAAAACCTAGAACTTCCACAGAAGGGAAGAGGAATAAGTAGAATGAGATTTAAGTAGAATGTATTTTCTTAGCTCAAGAAACACTGGATGTCGTGGAATATTTTGGACCTGTATTTCTTCATTGGTAAAATCATTTAAGCAACAATAATGCCTTCCAGCAGGATTTTGTGAATGTATAATGAACAATATTATTTTCATGATAATTATGATAGTAATTATTTTCCTTACTAAATTCCTAGAGAAAATGGCTAGAAATATATAGAGAGATTTTGGATCAATAGATAATGGAATTTTATGGTAAAATTTAATCACTAAAATAAGAAAATCTCAAGTAAATAGTTAAGCCAAGTGTTTTGAAGGCTTCAAGATAATAAGGGAGGGACAAATTCTGCGAACTGAGAGTTGAGATGAGAGAAAGGGAGGTGAACGTTCTGC
>PVLC010028951.1:9915-20705 GCA_004027655.1 Graphiurus murinus
AAAAAAAAAAAAAAAAAAAAAAAAAAAAAAAAAAAAAAAAAAAAAAAAAAAAAAAAAAAAAAAAAAAAAAAAAAAAAAAAAAAAAAAAAAAAAAAAAAAAAAAAAAAAAAAAAAAAAAAAAAAAAAAAAAAAAAAAAAAAAAAAAAAAAAAAAAAAAAAAAAAAAAAAAAAAAAAAAAAAAAAAAAAAAAAAAAAGCCCAGGTCCAAATGGTTTCCCAGCCAAATTTTACAAAGCCTGTATAGAAAATCTAATCCCAATACTTCTCAATCTATTCCATGAAATAGAAAGAGACAGGACTCTTCCCAAATACATTCTATGAAGTCAGGATAACATTAATACCAAAACCCCAAATAAAGACAACTCAAGAAAAGAAAACCACAGACCAATATTGTTGATGATTTTAGATGCAAAACTTCTAAACAAAATAGTAGCAATGTGCATTCAAAGCCACATCAATGAAAGGATACACCAGGACCAAGTTGAGTTCATTCCAGGGATGCAAGGCTGGTTCAACATATGAAAAACAATCCATGTAATTCACCACATAAACAGAACTAAGGACAAAAATCCCATGATCATTTCAATAGACATTGAAAAACATTCAACAAAATCCCAACACCTACTCATGATAAAAATACTGCAGAGATTTTGAATAGAAGGAATATACCTAAACATCATAAAGATAATATACAATAGGTCCACAGCCAACATTATATTGAATGGGGAAAAACTACAAGAGTTCTCCTTAAGATCAGGATCAAGACAAGGATGTCCACTATCACCACTCCTTTTTAATATAGTACTCAAGACTCTAGTCAGAGTAATAAGGCAAGAGAAGGAAATCAAAAGAGTAAAATAGGAAAAGAACTGAAACTATCTCTATTTACAAATGACATGATCCTATACTTAGAAGACCCAATAAACTCAACCAAAAGGCTTTTTAGGACTGATCAACAAATTCAGCAAAGTGTCTGGATACAAAATCAACCTTTAAAAATCAGAAGCTTTTCTATATGCCAACCATAAATCCACTGAAAAAGGAACCCAGAAAACATTTCCACTCACAATAACCCCCCAAACAATAAAATACTTAGGATTAAATCTAGCCAAGGAGGTAAAATACATCTTCAAGGAAAACTATAAAATATTGAAAAAAGAAATTGAAGATGATCTTAGAAGGTGGGAGGACCTACCATGCTCTTGGATAGGCAGAATAAATATCATCAAAATGGCCATTGTTCCAAAAGTGATCTACAGATTCAATGCAGTAGCCATTAAAATGCCAAGGTCATTCTTCACAGATATAGAAAAAAAAATCAGTCCTTAAATTCATTTGGAATAACAAAAAATCCAGAATAGCCAAAATAGTTCTCAGCAATAAGAACCATGCAGGCATCACAATACTTGACTTCAAACTCTACTACAAAGCCACAGTAATAAAAACAGCATGGTAGTGGCACAAAAACAGATACATAGACCAATGGAGCAGAATAGAAGACTCAGAAACAAATTCACACACTTGTAGCCAATTGATTTTTGACAAAGGGGCCAAAAACATACATTGGAAAAAAGATAGCCTCTTCAACAGATGTAGTTGGCAAAACTGGTTATCCATAAGAAGAAAAATGGAAATTAACCCCAATTTCTCACTCTGTACAAGAGTCAATTCAAGATGGATCAAAGACTTGGAAATTAGACCAGAGACCTTGCAGCAACTTGAAGAGGGCATAGGACCAACTCTCCAATATATAAACAGGGGTAAAAACTTCCTCAACAAGACCCCAAAGGCACAAGAAGTTAAAATGAGGATTAGTACTTGGGATTACATTAAACTGAAGAGTTTCCATGCAGCAAATAAAACTACAAAACCCTCAAGAGAGAGCTGGCAGAATGGGAGAAGATTTTTGCCCACTACTCCTCTGATGAGGACTAATATCTAGAATCTACAGAGAACTCAAGAAACTCACCACCAAATAAACACTTCACAAAAGAATAAATGAAAATGGCCAATAAATATACGAAAAATGTTCAATAATTTAGCAGTCAGAGAGATGCAAATCAAAACTACCCTGATATTTCACCCAGTCCCAATTAGAATGGCTGTCATTGAAAAAACAAACAATAAAAAATGTTGGCAAGGATGTAGAGAAGTAGGAACTCTGATACACTCTTGGTCGGATTGCAAATTAGTACAACCACTTTGGAAAACAGTGTGGAGGATCCTCAGAAGAATGGGAATGAACCTACCATATGACCTATCTACACTACTCCTGGGTATCTACCCAAAAGAATGGAAACCAAACTACCAGAGAAATGCATGCATACCTATGTTTATAGCTGCACAATTCACAATTGCCAAACTATGGAATCTGCTGAGATGTCCATCAGCAGATGAATGGATTACAAAACTAAGAAATATGTAGACAATGGAATTCTACTCAGCCACAAAGAAGAACAAAATTCTGTCATTTGCAGGGAAATGGATGGAAATGGAGAACATTATGCAAAGTGAGATCAGTCAGTTACAAAAAGTGAAAGGTTGGATGTTCTCCCTCATATGAGGAAGCTAGGGAGTAACTAGGACATAGGAGGGACTCCAGACAAAGGAGGAGAAACCCTAGATGAGTGAAGAAGGGGACCTAACTGAAGGAGATGGGAGGGAGGAAGAAGGAAACACTTCAATGGTCATAATGTACAGACACAAACTCATCAAAGCCAATCACTGCTGAGCATGGGAAGGGGGGGAGGGAATGGGGTGGGAACTGGGGGGGAGATCTCAATGAATATACTGTCCATGTATGCCTCTATCGTCCTGAACTTCAACAGGATGTATGATTACAATCCGCCAATAAGTTAAAAGAAAATAAGCTACCTTGTGAAATAATACAGTTTGGTCCAACTTCTTTTTTTGATAGATAAGAGGTCCAGTTTTATTTATACATTTTGTTAGAAAACTAAGACTTCATAGCTATTGAGCTACTTCTGATGTTCAAATTCTGTTTCTATTATTCTAAAATTTAAATGGCAGAAATATTTTCACACACTCTTTTTCTGCCATGAGTTTCTTTAGATGTCTCAGGCTGGTCAGTGTTTTCTTTATCCATTCATCTGTTGTTGATGAACACATAGGTTAGTTCCATATCTTGCCTCTGTAAATAATGCTACGATGAATATGGGAGTGAAGACATGTCTTACAGATAGTGATTGTATTTTTGGACATATAACTAGAAGTGATATTATCATATGATGGTTATATTTTAAAATTTTTGAGGACCCTCCATACAGTTTTCCACAGTGACTGTGCCAATTTATAGTTTCACCAGCGGTTCACCAGGGGTCTTTCCCCTCTGTTCTCACTAGTGCTCATTATTGTTTAACTTTTTGATAATAACCATTCTAACAGGGTAGAAGTTTTTTTTTTCATTACCAGGAATTGAGCCTAGGGTCATTCTATCTCTGAGCTACACCCCAGCCCTATTTTTTATTCTTTATTTTGAAACAGGGTCCCACTAAGTTGCAGAGGGCCTCACGAAGTAGTTGAGGCTGGCCGAGAACCTACAATCCTCCTTTTTCACCCTTCCAAGTCCTGGGATTACAAGTGTGTGCCACCATGGCTGACTTTGAAGTAAGATTTTATTGTAATCTTGATTTATATTTCCCTGGTGATTATTGATCATTGAACAAATATTCTCTATCTTTGTCCTATAAATACATCATCTAATTTCTTATATTGACTCATCTTTGAGAAATAAGTGATATTTTATGGGAAATAAAATAATTTTCATAGACCAGTATCATCATTATTATTATTATTATTATTATTATTATTATTATTATTATTATTACTCGGGATTGAACCCAGGGGTATTCTACCTCCAAGGTATACCCCCAGCCCTTTTTATTTTTGATTTGAAATAGGGTATCATTAAGTTGCTGAGACTGGCTTTGAACCTGTGAACCTCCTGTTTCAGCATCCCAAGTACTGGTATTATAGGCATGCACCACCACACCTGACTCAGAGTCCTTACTTTAAATCACCAAATTCCTACATTCTCAGGTTCATTGCCACCCTTGATTTGACATGCATCATCTCCATCCGCTCAACTTTGAGGTAAGAGGAATCTCTCTAACGATTTACCCCAAAATTTCTTTTTTTTTTTGGAAGCCAATCATTTGAAGCACAGAAAATAAAAGGAGTAGAATTCCTGGCTGACTTTTAAGAATGAAAAGCTGATATTGCTGGCTCATACCTTCACTGAATTTCAGTTCAATAGGGTGGAGATGTCTTTCTCACCATTTGGGTAGAATCTGACAGTGGTGACTGGTTCCCTCTTGGTTATCATGGTTTGATGGTTGTGCACACAATACTGCTGAGTATGGGGCTTGGCCATAGAGATGAAATGAATGTCACCAGTTTCCTTTCCTAGTACCTTATAGATGGTGCTCTATATGACTGAACCTGGGTCATGTTCAGATCTCTTTTCTACCCATTGTTCCAAGGTAGACATATTTGTCAGGAGTTAATACTCTGGATGAAATAAATTTGTCCTCTCTGAGCTGACTGCTACAGTCTACAGAACCTGGAGCAGACCTGCCTTGGTTTCAAAGAGCTTACTGAATAAAGATGAGTTACAGACTCATGATGGCTGAAAGTAAAATGACTTCAGGACTATAGGAAATGATATTTTTAATAAGAGAAAGCTTGAGAAAATTTACTGATATCTTGCAGGACTTCTGAGGGACAGTTTAGTGAGTACCCTAAAGAAGTAAGTAAGTACAGCTGGGGAGGGGAATTTGCAGACAAAATTCCTCTCCATTTTGCTCTAGCATAATAGATCATTAGAAGCCAAATATAAATGATTTGTTGTTACTTGATCACTACATTTTTGTCAGTTTGGCTAATTGAGAATTAACTGTGACAAGTCAATCAATTAATTTGTATTGTGTGCCTAGTATGCCAGATACTTTGGTAGATATTAACAATCACTAAGCACAGGCATTATTTAATATCAAATAATGAAAACTTTCTGAAACACACATGACTGCCATTTTTGATGAATTCATTAAGTGGGTTTTTTTTCCCTGTTAAAATTTTATATTTAACCCCAATTATGGACAGCAATGAACAGTGGTTAAGAATACAAACTTGGAAGCAGACTGCGCTGTTTGGTTAAAGTCATGCCCCTGCTATCTTTGGCTTTATGACGTTGGGTAAATTAACCTTTAAAAGTGAGCACAATAGCTGGTACAGCATTTGCATGCATGAGGCCCTGGGTCTAATCTCCAGCACCACAAAATATAAATATAAATATAAATATATACATTTTTTTAATGAGGGAAATAACACCTACATCATATGATTGTTGGTGGAATTTAGTGAATTCATGTTTGTGAATTGCTTAGAATAATGGCTGGTGTGTGAATCAGCTTTTTGTTGCTGTAACAAATACCTGTGAAAATAACTTAAACCAGGAAAAATTTATTTTGGCTCATGGTTTCAGAGACCTCAGTCCATGATTGGCAGGGTGTGGACTTCTTGGGTGTGGACTTGTGATGCAGAGCATCATGGTAGGACAGCATGGTGGGGAAGAGCTTGCTCACTTATGGCAGCTGGGAAGCAGAGGGAAAAGGGCTAAGGCACACCCCCAGTGATTTACTCCTTCCAACTAGGTCCCACCTCCTATTTCCACTACGTCCCCATAATGCCATGAGATTATTAATCCACTGATGAGGTCAGCACCTTCATGATCCAATCACTTCCCCCAAAGCCTCACCTCTGGACCTTGCTGCATTGGGGACCAAGCCGTCAACATGGGAGCCTTTGGGGGACATTCCGGATCCAGACCATAATAGCTGATGAGTACTACTTGTTATAGGTAGATATAGAATGTCCTCTAAAGAGCTCATCTATTAATATTCAGGGTTGATATAGTTAAGTCATGGGAGTTGTAATCTCAGTAGTAAGTCCATTATAATGGATTTATCTGGGTGGTGACCTGGGCTAGTAGGGTGTGGCTAAGAAGGTGGCTCCCTGGGGCTGTGGCCTTGGGGATTATATATGGTTCCTCCTCCCTTTGCTTCCGGGCTCCATGATGTGAAGAGCAAAGCCTTGAGCCCTCCCTCTCTCTTGTTCTCCTACTGCCACCATGCCCTGAGATCTGCAGTCCCCAATCTAACATGGACTGAATCCCAAACCATGAGCAATTAAATCTTCCCTCTTTGAATTATGGCAGTGAAGATGCTGGCTAATACACTACTGTTATGGCTTGGATTTGGAAGGTCCCCCGACCTCCTGGTGGACAAGGCAGCCATGCTGGAGGCAGGACTTGGTTGCTGGGAAGGGGCTCCTGGGGGTGTGATCAGACACAGTGTTTCTGGGGCAGGCTGCTGCAGCTTCCAGCTGTCTCTTTCCTCTGCTACCATGAACTGATGCAGCTTTCATCTCTCTCTGCTTCCCACTGTCATACCCTGAGATCCACAGATGTGACCTGGCCTGACATGGACTGGAACCTCCAGAACTGCAGGCAAATCTTTCTTCCTCTAAGTTGTTGTCATCAGGTATTTCGGGTCACAGCAGGGAGAATGCTGGCTGAAACAAAAACTATGCGAGAATTGTGCAGCTATAAACATAGATACACATGCATCGGTCTGATAGTTTGGTTTCCATTCTTTTGGGTAGATACCCAGTATTGCTGGGTCATATGGTAGGTTCACTCCCATTCGTCTGAGGATCCTCCATACTGTTTTCCACAGTGATTGCACAAGTTTGCAATCCCACCAACAATGTATTAGGGTTCCCACTTCTCCACACCCTCGCCAGCAGGGGTTGTTGTTCATGTTTTTTATGATTGCCATTCTGATTGGAGTTAGGTGAAATCTCAGGGTAGTTTTGATTTGCATCTCCCTGATTGCCAATGATGTGGAACACTTCCTCATACATTTATTGGCCATTTGTATTTTTTCTTTTGTGAAGTGTCTATTTAGGTCCTTTGCCCATTTTTTGATTGGGTTATTTGCTTTCTTAGCCGCAATTTTCTTGAGTTCTTTGTATATCCTAGATATTAGACCTCTATCTGAAGAGTAACTGGCAAAAATCTTCTACTACTCTGTAGGCTCTCTGTTGAGGTTCTTGATAGTTTCCTTTGCTGTGGAGAAGCTCTTCAGTTTAATGCAATCCCATGTATTGATCTTCCTTTGAGCTGTTTGTGCTTTTGGGGTCTTGTTGAGAAAGTTTTTACCTGCGCCTATGTGTTGAAGTGCTGGTCCTATGCCCTCTTCAAGTAGCTGCAAGGTCTCTGGCCTAACTTCCAGGTCCTTGATCCACCTTGAGTTGATTCTTGTGCAGGGTGAGAAAGTGGGGTTTATTTCCAGTTTCCTGCATATGGTTAACCAGTTTTGCCAACACCATTTGTTAAAGAGGCTATCTTTTTTCCAGTGTATATTTTTGGCTCCTTTGTCAAAAATCAGTTGGCTGTAAGCAGCCAAGATATCCATCGACAGATGAATGGATTACAAAACTATGGAATTTTACACAGCCATAAAGAAGAACAAAATTATGTTATTTGCAGGGAAATGGATGCAATTGGAAAACATTATATTAAGTGAGATTAGCCAGTCACAAAGAGTAAAAAAGCATACGTTCTCTCTAATATGAGGCATAGGAGGGTCTCCAGATGAGAAGGAGAGACCCTCAATAAGCAAAGAAGTTGATTTAATCGAAGGGGATAGATGGAGGGGGGGACATCCTAAGGCACATGATGTACTTTCACAACTATATCAAGGTCACTCACTGAACTGAACCTGAGAGGGAGGGAGGGCGAGGGAGCGGGGTGGGAATTGGGGAAGGGGTCAAATGAGAAATGTGTGCAAATATGTCGTTAACATTTTGTACCTAACAAAGATGTATGCTTACAATGCACGAATTACTACAATAAAAACAAACAAAAAACTATGTGAGAGTTCATTAAATAAACAAATAAAAATCTCTTCTTAAAGTATCAACATGGAACATATATAGTTATTATAAAATCTGGTTGAGTTGCAATAGTATGCTCATCTCTACCTTCAGTCAAACCCAGGAAAAGAAAATATCTTGCTTAAGGATCTACTAATTGGCAAAACTGGTACTCAAATCCATTTACAGAGAACACTATTTAGGAGGAAAATGTGAATCTTTTCTATCTTCTTTCTTTCCTGATATGAAAAACAAACAATCCCACCAATTTCCAAAATAACAATAACAAAAACAAAAAGCAGGGAAATGGGTTGAGGTCATCATTTATTTCCTGACAATGTGAGCCAGTGCTTATCTACTTAATTAGGTCAAAATATTTGAGAATATCCTCCCTTCTCCTGCCTTTTTCTCTGCCTTATTAATAGAAACTGCAGGTAAAAAATAGGCATGGGAGAGTTCCTACCAGGTAAAGTATTGAGAGGGTTTAGAGTCTTCTATATAATATAAATGGCATAACTGACAATATGGTGAAGCCAGACAGGAGAATTCCTGGTTCCTTTGTCCTTTGATAATGGTACTCAACATTGCCAATATCTGGATTACTTCTCTCTGTTGTTTCATTTCACTGACTCTAAGCTTGATTGCTTTGTGTCTAAATCATTCGGTTTGCATGATCAAATCACAATCTTAAAAATAAAAATAGTGAATATTCATATAGGTGGCTGAAGTACACCAAATGAAAGTAGTGATCATCATATTTGATAAAACTTCTCAAACCCAAATATATGCTTTCAAGAACCTAGCTTAAACAGAACCCTGTAGCCAAGTTAAAAGAAAAAGAGATAAGATAGGGATCCAAGATGGCGACTGAATGAAACAGACGCTGTGAATTCGAACAAAATTTACCATATAAGGAGCATCTTAACAGAAGAAAAATACAACAACAAAAAAAGTGAAATTTGAACTATACCTAAAGAAGATCAAAAAAGCAGACTCAGGAGGGCAAGGGGACTTGCTACAGCCCCGCGCCCAGGGCTACGGCCCTGCGCCCTGTGCAGCGGTGGTTCGGCACCGCGCGGAAGAATTAGGCTGTGGAAGGAGCAGGGGGGATGAGCCAGATGCTGTGAGCGGCTAACTACACGGGGACATAGATAACAGCCCAGGCGTGGCGTTGGCCCCAGATCTCCGCGAACTACCCAGGTGGGGATCGCCGCAACACTCACAGTGATCAGAACCCCCCATGGAACAGTCGGCAGAAGCTCCCGCAGGCCAGTCGGAAGCTCCCGCGGGCCAGTGTCTACGTACCACTCCAAAGATGGAGCAGTGAGCAACGGCACAAAGGAGGAAAGAGCACAGGCGTGAATCCAGCTTCTTGAGGGAAGGAAGAGAAGGAATACTGGAAACTCAAACACAAACTCGGAGAGGGGAGCCTGCGAGCGCTGGGAACGGCGGCCGCCATCTTTGCCGCCAGCCCCTCCCACAAACTTCCTGCTAGCTACACAGACCGCAGACCATCATTGTCCGATTGCGCCCCCAGCCATCAGAACGGGAACAGGCTGAGCTGCAGGGAGCGGTAAGTCGGGCCACACGCACCTCGGGTGCAGGGTGCGGGATTCACTAAACAAAGGATAGACTCAGCCATCTGCCCTGCTAGAGCCTAGACAGGGCCAGAAGGGTGGAGGAACCCAGTGCACACAGGGTATCTGGAAAGGCCTGGCTTTTAGACTGCTAAAGCAAAAAGCAGAGACAGAGATGCAGCCAGACCCAGTGGAGAGTCCAGAGACATAAACTAGCAGTGGGCAATTCTCTGCCTGGACTGACAGAGCAAATTAAAATAAATAAATAAATAAATAAAAAACGCCAAAGACACACGAGAAAATTTAAGCTCGGTACTTACGAACTAGCAGAGCATTGGTTTTAGTGTCTGTTTGCTATTTGTAGATTTTGGGTTTTTTGTTTTGTTTTTTTTTCTGTTTTGTTTTGCTTTGGGTTTTGGTTTTTTGTTTTGTTTTTTTCATTCTCTTTTGGTGTTAAGTTTTAAATTTGATCTGTTTAAACTCTGTTATTGCTTTGATTTGTTTATGTTTATTTGGATGAATACTTGCTTTGTTATCTCTCGCTTAGGTCATTGAACCCCCTCCTTACCCCTTTTACAAGCCCCCCCCCATATTCCTCTCTGCTATACTTTAACTCCTCTCTTTTCTTTTCCTCTTTTTCCTGTCACATATCAATATCTACCATCTCTAATCTTTCTAAGTACATAACTTAGAAAAAAAATACAACAGTATGAATTGGACATCGAAGAGATCTGGGCCAATTTTAAAAGAGCCAACCTAAGAAAAATAGGCATAGAAGAGGGAATAGAAGTTGAAACTTATGGAATAAACAATCTCTTCAAAGAAATAATAACAGAGAATTTTCCAAACATAGAAAGAGACATCAACACACAGGTCCAGGAAACATAGAGAACTCCCTCAAGACAAGACCAAAGAAGAGGTTCACCATGCCACATAGTAATCAAATTGACCAATGTAGAGGCAAAGGAGAGAATCTTAAAGGCAATGAAAGTAAAAGGCCAAGTGACATTTAGAGGCAAACCGATTAGAATTATGCCAGACCTCCCGAATCAAGTCATGAAAGCCAGGAGAGGCTGGAGTAACATATTCCAAACTCTGAAAGAAAATAACTTGCAGCCAAGATTCTCATACCCAGCAAAACTCTCTCTTAAAATTGACGGAGATATAAAAACCTTCCATGACAAACAGAAACTGAAGGAATTTTTGTCTTCCAAACCAGCACTAGAGAAACTACTTAAAGAGATTAACTACAAAGAAG
>PVLC010028952.1:0-20593 GCA_004027655.1 Graphiurus murinus
TCTCCATCCCCTGAGGAGGGAAAGGTGCCTGGTGGGTTGCAAAGCAAAGCTTGGGCATATCTGAATGTGACTTGGTGAATGAAGTTCAGCGCCTTGTGCTACGGCTCATTCCTTCCACATCAAAATGCAAATAGCATCAAGAAGTTGTCAAATTGTAGTACTTGGGAAGTTGAGACAGGAGGATCACAGATTTGAGGCTAGCTTCAGCAACTTAGGAAGACCCTGTTTCAAAATAAAAAAAATTAGAAAGGGCCAGGGTTATAGCTCAGAGATAGAATGTCCCTGGGTACAATCCCCAGTTCCAAAACCCAACATAAGCAAACAAATAAAAGATCCCAAACCAAACAACAACAATAAAAGAAGTTGTCAGATCCTGGGAAAGGAGGCCAGCTCCCTGAGGAGCCCCAGGGCAGGGGCCAGGGCTGTACCCTGGCTGTGAGCAGGTCCCACACCTGTAAACTGCCATCTGGGATATGATGGAAAAGCCCAAGTTGGGCCCATCTGAGATGCGAGAGGAAGGGGAGGCAGTCAGAAGAGAGACGGGGGAGGACGTTCCAGGCGGGGGGCTGAACCAGCAAAGCCCAGGGCAGGAGGGAGGGCCTGGAGGAGGTGGGAAGCCCAGTGGACAGGGCGTGTGGAAGGACAGTGGACACAGAGGGGTTTATCCTGCCTCTCATGGGAAGCCAGGGAGGGTTTTACACAGGACTTGGGCCCGGCTGACTTTTGCGAGGGCTGCTGTGGTGTCTGTAGGTGGGAGAGGGGGAGGCAGCAAGACCTGTTGGAAGGTGATGGAGGGGTCCAGCCCCGGGGGTGGAGGCGTGGGCAGCGGTGATCATCAGGACGGGCAGGAGGGAGAGGAATGGCGGCTCCGACTCTCCAGGGCGTGTTGCCTGTCTGAGAATGCAAAGCCATTTACTGAGAAGGGAGTCCCAGGGGTGGGGCTGGGCCCCCTGGTCTTGCATGGCCCCACATGCCCAGAGCAGCCAATAGTGGGTACCCCATCCTAGGGGAAGAATGCCAAATGAAGGCCGATGGTGGAGGAAGGGTTTGGAGAAGGAGTCCAGGGGCTTACTTTGGGGCACTCGAGTTGCACGGGTCCCCGGCATTTCAAAGTGGAGATGGGAGAACCTGTGTAGTGGGTGGTGGGTAGGGTCCAGGGCACGAGGGGGTCTGCTAAGTGGGCGAGAGGGGCCATGCATGCCCTCAGGAGTCTCATCTTTGGGTTCAGGGAGAAAGGAAGGCAGTAGGAAGGGTTCTTAGCAGAAGAGGAGGGGGAGCAGACAAGATGGCGAGGAGTCTGGAAGATGTGCAGCCACCCAGAGCTGCCCGGAGGTCCTGGGTGGAGGCTGGACTCCGGCCTTTGCACCTGGCACTGTGGCCAAGGCTCTGCCTGTCCAGGGCGTGCCGGAGCCAGCAGGGGGCGCTGTGTCACCCCGAGGAGCCTGGGTGCAGGCCCTGGCAGGATGTTCTGCTAGAGGGGTCTGGAGCCCAGAGTCGGGGTTGGTTACAGCCCTTGTGCAGAAAACCCCTGATGTTCCCTGGCTGACCACTCAGCCCTCTGGGTCTGTTTCCTCATCTGTGAAAATGAGGGATTGGACCAATAAGATCACAGAGCATCTACTTGATTTCTTTTCCTGTTTCTATGAAATCTGCAACCGAGTTTTGATCCCCACCCAAACCCACATGGGAAGTTGTAGTCAAACGCTGCTGGAAGACTCAAGTTGACCGCATCGCTAGACTGCATCTGACGGGCTGGACAGAAAGACAAGGTCCAGCCGCCTCCTTGCTTCAGGGAGGACGCACAGCAAACAGGGCATGCTTGGGAAGAGTTGTCATGGCTGCCGGGAGCCAGGAAGATGTCCTGGAAGGCAGTCTTCCAGGTCTGCAGCCCCATCTTGGACGGAGTTTGTACAGTTGACACTATTGTCCCAGAGACAAGGGATGCCTGAATGCTAAACACCCCCTTTCATAGAGGAATAGGTAAGTAGAGTCAGAGCCGGCCTCTGACACCCAACCCCCACCCTGTGCTTGGGAAGCAGTCAATCAGGAAGCGATAAGCCCACCCTATGCAGTCTCGGTCACAGTCAGCCAGCAGCTTCTACGCTACCGGAGGCTGTCTCCAGGGAGCCACAGATGGGTCTGGCGGCGGAGTCCAGGGAGCAAAGGACTAACAACATTTGATCTCTGAATCTGTGAGCTAGCAGAGCGCCACGCTTTCCCAGTGAAAATATGAAAATGAATTCCGTAAGTGCTTAATCTGGGGAGTCATTAGTTATATGCAGTCGACTGAAATTAGTTTTATGTACTGAGCGTGATGGAGTTAGCTTTCTAAACAGGAGTATTTTTCCTTGCTCATGTCAAATCCATCTCTTAAATCTCACACCCCAGAGCGTGTCCTTCTTGCAGGCACTCGGTCCTTTTGTTAGGAAACATTCTGTTCCCGAGGAGCGGAGCCTTTTCTCGGCACAGGGCCTGCCTGGGCACGACACCACCTCGTCGCTGCTTTATTCTTATTGGCGGGTTTGGCTTGGAATTTTTCTGCAGCAGAAAGCTCCAATCATCAAAAGAAAATAGGCCGAGAGAATAGATGGAAACACAGATCAGTTGTCAGGGAGGGAACGTGGGCCAGGCCGGATGTGGAGCTGGATTTGTGAATCCCACAGGTAATGGACTCCGCGCCAAAGAATGCGTTTGCTGAACTTGCTCGCGCGGTGCCTAGAGGTCCCCATGGCCTGGGTCCGCAGAGCCAGATGCAAATGCTGAAGGCCTCTGGGACCCAGAGTGCTGGAGCAGAGCAAGGTCTGCCTGCAGAGGGCCTGGAGCTTCTCCTGGAAAGAGGCGGGGTCCTTGCCCGCATGAGGGCTCTGAGAACACCTCCAGCCTCCCCTGGGCTGAATCCTGGCCGAGCATTCGCTAAGATGAAGTCCCTCACCATCAGGGCAGAGCGGGACCTGGCAGAGAGCCCGGGGCCTGAGAACAAGTTTCCTGCCTCCAGGACTGCTTTCCTCTTTGGGGGTCCCCAGCCTGCTCCCAAGCCCCATCCAGGTGGCGCTCCGTGGCACGTTGGTCTCAGCAGCCACGTGCTCTTTGAGTGACTAAAGATTCCCCTGCAGCCTGGCAGAATTAGCATGAGGGGCACCGCGGCCGACTCCCCGCAGGACTCTGAGACAGCATGCTGGCCCAAGCCGCACCTGGCGGCTGTGGGGATTGGCCTTCGTGCACTTAGACATTGTCTGAGGATGAGTCTGGCTGGAACGGTCTGAGGATGAAGCCGCCGGCCTTGGGTGGCTCCTCCAGCAGGCGAGGCTGGAACACACCCTGGGCATCCAGACCTCGCAGGTCGCGTCTGGGGAGTGAGGGCCAGGAGAGTGTGGACAGGAGACACAGGCCGAGCCTGCGGTGTGGACCTTCCATCAGCGCTCCGAGCTGGAGCAGAGGGCCAGGGCCGGGCGAGGCGGGCGGCAGCGCTCTCCCCAGGCCTGAGTGCCGCGTGGTTTTCTGTTGCCCTGGCTCCTCTTCCAGAACTGCTGACCAAGTGGGCTCTCGTGAAGGGCACGCCATTAATCTCCAGGCTCCTGCCCTTTCCTCTGTCCTTTTTCATGAGTGTGAGGCGCACCCGCCTGCTGCGCGGACATTCTCTGTCCTTCTCTACGCTGCGGCTCTGACCTGGGCCACTGTGCTCTGAGCTCTGTGGTTTGGGGTTCCGGCCCGACAGGGGAACGAGACGCTGCAGGGCCAGGTCTGGGGCGCACGCGGCCTGGGCCGTGCTGCTGGCTGCATTCATGGGCTCATTCCCTGGTCCAAACAGCGACTGGCCTCTCCGTGATGAGAATCCCACAATCACTGGGTGCGCACTGGAGCCGACCTGGAAGTTCTTCCAGCCTCCTGAGAGGCCTCTTGACATCTGACTGAGGGCTCCGGGGCCAACGGGAGGGGGCAGATGGCCCCTGGGGTCTCCGATGGGGAAGGAGTCCATTTAGTCACCTGCGGCCAGTCTGAGCCCAAAGCCGGCCTGTTGCTCCTTGCCCCTGTCCCATGAGGCCAGTCCACTCCTGGAGGCCAGTCCACTCCTGGAGGCCAGTCCACTCCTGGAGGCCAGGCCACTCCTGGAGGCCAGGCCACTCCTGGAGGCCAGGCCACTCCTGGAGGCCAGTCCACTCCTGGAGGCCAGGCCACTCCTGGAGGCCAGTCCACTCCTGGAGGCCAGGCCACTCCTGGAGGCCAGTCCACTCCTGGAGGCCAGGCCACTCCTGGTTTGGGCCCTCCTTGCTGCCCAGCATTCCTGCCCCTTCTGATTCTCAAAGCCAGATTTGTCTTGCTTCTGAGCACTGGACTGTCTTTTCTACTTTCTTCTTTTTATATCTCAACTATGATCGCTGCATTTTTAGAGCAGAAGGGGCTTCAATAAAGCATGAACTTACTATACCGGCTTGACCCAAATTAAGGTCATTTGATCTGTGCAGCTAACTGGACCAGATGATTCTTGCAACCAGAGAATAATCTCTGTCGTGATGTGAGACAACGCGGAACCATTTGAAACTGCCTCGTGTGCATTTGCCTGAGGAAGGAGCTCCTCGCGGCTGCCCGGGGAGGCCATGCCAAACTCTGCTCTGAGGAGACGGGGCATGCTTCCCATTGTTTAAAAACCACTGGGAACTTCAAGGACTTAAGCTTCATTTCTTAGTCATTTGGAAAGAGAACAGATGGGAGTTGTAAAGTTTAGCATAATTATCGCTGTGCTTGGCTACCTTATACATTGCATAAGTAAATGAGCACTACCTGGCCACAGAGTGACAGAATCTTCCATTTTGCAAGAACTAGTAAAAGAGGAGTTCTGCTGTATCCCTGGATGGTCCTAGCCAATCATTTCTTTTCTGATAATTTCATCTTCCCAGGGGTGCAGGATTGAAGAGAATAATCCACCAGACAAGAGAGACTTGGTAACTGAAATAGACATGCCGTGAGGGTTTGGAGAAGCTATCTTGTCACTGAGGTTTTGTGATCAACAGGAAGGAGAATCTGAGCCCATCAGCTGTGGCGCCAATAAAGGAGGTTTCAGACATGCTCAGAGGAAAGATGAGAGGCTCTGCTTCCATGGGGGGACCCCAGAAGGGAAGAAGGTACAGAGGGCTGGGGGGCCACGGCAAGATGCATCTTCTTTGTATCATCACAAACTAATCTAAAGAGAAACAGAGCAGATGCACCAAGAAGCCATGGTCTTTCTGCTGAGGTCAGCTTTGAGGAGGATAAAGACAATAATGGGGAGGTTAGGACCATTAAAAATGACAGTAAGAGACAGGTGTGGTGGTGCACACATATAATTCCAGTACTTGAGAGGTTGAGACAGGAGGATCACAGGTTTGCGGCCAGCTTCAGTGACTTAGGCTCTCTGCAACTTAGTGAGACCCTATTTCAAAATAAAGACTAAAAATAGGGCTGGGGGTATAGCTCAGAGGTAGAATGCTCCTGGGTTCCATCCGCAGTACCAAAAAAAAAAAAAAAAAAAAGACAGTAAGAGACAAGTTTAGTGGTGCACACCTATAATCCCAGTACTTGGGAGGCTGAGACGGGAGGATGGCAAGTTTGAGGCCAGCCTCAGCAACTTAGCAAGGTCCTCAGCAACTTGGTGAGACCATATTTCAAAATAAAAAATAAAAAGGGCTGAGGGTGTAGTTCAGAAGAAGAATGTCCCAGGGCTTATTTCCCAGTACCAATAAATTTAAAAAAATAAAATAAATCCATCTGGTATAAGGGCATTATAGATTCTGTGTGTTGGGAATGGAGTGCTTGGTGCACAGAGACTTGAAAAGAATGCTAAAGAGGAAAAACGTGATTCTCCGTGTTCCAGGCAAGAGGGTGTCTCGGGAACATTCAAGCCTCCTGTTTGGTACCAATGATGTGATGTTGCTGCAGGAAAAAGCCCCTCAATTCTCGTTCCCACTGTGTCCTTATCGTGTGTGGACGGAGTAGTCTCCAGGCAGAAAGGAGGAGCCTCGTTCTGGAGGAAAGAACTGAGTGTTCCGGAGACACAGGTGCTGTCCTGGGTGGGCAGCTCACGGGCCCCTGCAGGGTGATGAGAGGGACCCTCAGTGCGATGCAGGTGGGGGCGGTGCAGGGGGAGTGCAGAGCTTCCTAGAGGGGTCCTTGAGCCGCAGGAGGAGACCCAGCTCTTGGAAAACATGGCCTCTCAGTGTGGCATTGCTAAACCAGAGGATTGCTAATTATCCCGTAATACTGATGGCAGCGGAGACTCATGATCGTCTCACCCACATTGTAGCCAGAATCGTCACCCATAGCCATCTGAGCACCCAGGCCGAGCATGCGGGAGCTACGCTTGACTCGTTCCCCGCTCCATCCCAGCTACACCCAAGTGCTCCTACGTCCTGAGTTCTGCTCCTAAGCATTTGGCAAACCGCCCACCGGTGTTTCCACTGCTTCTCACTCCTCCCCAGGTGCAGAGGACCGGCCGCAGCACCACCCTGGCTGACTCCCACCCCTGTGGGTGGTCTCTTTGACCCCAGTTTTGCCCCTCTGCAAGCCTGTGTCTTCTTCCTAAACCTCTGACCAATTAGACCTTCAGGGAGCTCCAGTTTCCAGCAAGGCCACCACGGACACTCACACCTCCACGCTTCCCCCAGGGACAGCAAATCACACACTCCCACCCCTTGTGATGCACGGGACATGTGCGCACACATACACACACACACACACACACACACACACACACACACACACACACACACCAAACTTTCAAAATTCTGAAAAACACGCTCAATTTGTCAGATCTTAAGGTAAAATTTTGTAACATGTCTGCTTCCTTTCAGCCGATGCTTAGACTCACAGGGCAGTCTTTTCCGAAAGCTTTGTTTTCTACCTCCAATATAATTATGAGGCCGTCACATTGGTTTAGAAGGTATTCTTTCTGTATTTCAAACTCTGAGCAGGACCACTGAATGCATATGTACCTTAAGCGAAAAACAATTAAAGATGTAATTGAGCTGCTTTAGAATCTTAACCTGGGTTTGAACTCAATTGTTTTTAGTTCAGGGGAAGGAGACAGACGCATCAGGGATGAGCCTCTCTGTGCGTTCGTCTCTGAACTTCCCTTCCAGGCAATTGCTTTAGTTCTTGCAGATCATCTATTTCTTTTCAGGAACAGATTAGTAACCAAAAGTTGAGGGCTTTCAATTTGCGGATTCATTTGCAAGTTAGGAGCACAGAGTTTGTTCCCCTACCTCCACTCTGAAGTCACCACCGTGTCCCTGTCGCTGAAGAGCTGTGAGCGCACTGAGGATTTCAGGAGAGGCAGCGCGGCAAGGGAGGAGGAGGAGGAGCAATGGGTTCAGCAGCTGAGCTTTCCTACAGATCTGGTGACAACCGGAGGGGGTCGAGCTCTTAAAGAAGAGCTCTGGACATGTTGGAAGGAATCCCCACCACAGCCTTAACTCCATGGAAACAAGCCATGTAGGAGAGGAGATTCTCTTGCCCCAGAAGACATGAGCAGGCGGTGTGTGGGGTGCGTCTTTAATGATGTTTGAACGTCTTGCACTTGAACGACTCAGGACTTCTTTTGTCCACAAGCCCAAGAGCTGATAAAGCTTCCAGATAGATGTGGGCCTTTGGTTACTCTGAATTCCCAGGCAAAAGATGAGTGCTGTTTTAGAACCAGATTTAAGATTGTGTTTGCAAAACCAAATGACAGCCATTGAATACCAGAGGAAACCCAGATGCACCAAAGCCAACACTCCCTAATATCTCCATGATGCTCAGATCTCTGGCTGGGCCACAGGCCGACTGTGCCCACGCCAGGTCCTTTCTTCCTCTGATCACCCGGGATCTGCACAGAGCCCACCTGCCTGGCCTGAGATGGTGTGCGTCAGGCAGAGGCCCCAACACATGAACCTCGGAGTCGCCAGCTGGGAGACAGACGCTAAGCAGAGCTCACGCCTCAGTCCTCGGGTGCCAAGAAGCAGATCAGAAAAACCACTGAACATACATTCGAGATAAAACCCTGACCCTTCCCTGACCAGAGAGAACATCCTTCAAAGAGCCAGCTATTCGGGGTCACACAGATGTGTTTATCAGAAAGACACAATTCTCTTCCACGTTGTCCAGAACCCTCCAAAACTTACTGAAGGGAACCAGCTGAACCCAATTTATTAAGACCCATGCAGACACTCTAGGATCTTGAATCTTATTCAGTGAATAAAGGATTGGATGGAGGCTGTGTTCTGTTCATTCAGGAGACTCCAGCCTGCCCAGGCACAGCTTGATCGCAACCGCAAAAGAAAGTCAGGACGCGTTCAGCAGAGGCAAATAGCGGACTCTGGCAGAGAAAAGGAGGCCTTCTCTCCGTACCAAGTGCGCCCAGCCACCGTCTTTCTGTTAACTGCTATTATCCCGAAAATTACCAGAAGGCTTGGTGGAAACTGACCCCAAATCTGTTCCTCCCAGTTCAGTGTTCCAGAATCGCCTTCAAGTCCAGAGTTTATGCTCAGCGTGTGCCGGGGACTATCAAATCCTTTATGAAGGGCAGAAATGAGGAGTCATTTAGATAAGGGCTCTGGAATTTCAAATATATTAATTTTGAATCCATGCTAGGAGTAAATACCAAATTGCTCTCCCTAGACGTATTATAAAATAAAAAATAAATCCACGCCAGTAGACTGGATCAGATCTAATCAGTCCTAATCCTTGTCCCCACCCTGTTGATTAATCAAAATGCATCGCGACCCTAACTAGCAAATAGATAAACATCTTGGAACTCCGTTCTCAGCATCTCGAAGCCTGAGGGTATTTGTTATTTTTCTCAGTAATCACATTTTTTTTTTCCTGTTGCCCCGGTTCTTATTTTCTGAATCAGTAAAAACATATTGAATATGACTCGGGGGTTTGCAGAAAACTAATTGAAATGATGTTTTATGTGATGACAACGTTTTGGAGAAGCAGTAACGACAGAAAGTCATGGACGGAAGGCCCTGTCTCACCACGTCTGGGCGTCTCCTGCCTTCTATTTTTAAATTGTTAATCAAAGCCCCGACTTATTGCTTATGGGGAGATAGGATAAATCTCTATATCCCCAAAGCTTTTTAAATTATTCACTGTGCTTACTACTTTGCTTCTGAAGGGAGATTATCCCTTTTAATTGGAAATCGCCTATTATTTGTGCCTGAAATGTTTGAAAGAACAAGTGGAGGCACTATTAATAGCCCACTTCCAGGGAGCAGGAAAGCCGACGGGGCACGAGGTCTCCACCATGCCCACCTGCGGCACGGCGGCCCGGGCCCAAGATCTGCATGGAGTGTTTCCTAACTCCAGCCTCTCTCTTACTTGAGGTCACACTGTCGCTTCTTCAGTTATAGGGCCTGGAAGATGAGGTTGTTGTGTCTCCACAGTCGCCCCGCGCTGCCCCCATGAGGACATGGATGTCCAGGTCAATTTCTGCCCTCGCTTCTGTGAGTCAGGCCTGGCGGCCACACGGGGTTCTTCCTGGAGCAGAGATGCGGGCTCGTTGTAGTGCCGTCATGCAAGCCAGTCTCGGGGAAGTAACTTGGTAAAGCTTCGGGTCTCACCTGTAATGGAGTGGGGGCACCGTGACCTAAGGGATAGCAAAGAGGAGGTCCAGAAAGGACACGGGGACCCACAGGCACAGGCTTCTGAGACAGGTAGGGAGGAGGCCAGGGTGCTGTCAGTGCAGAGGAGCTGAGAAGGCTCCTCTGGGGAGTCTGAGACCCCGTTCCCACCCTGGTCGGGGAGACTAGGTCCCCTCCCTGCAAGGTGGGCTAGCAGGAAGACAGGCTGCAGGGCTGTGGTGGGAGAGGGGGAAGCTGCTTCTTCCAGGCTCACTAATCGCACACCTTGTGGATGATTAGCCTTTGCAATGATGCAACTTCTACATGCAGGTGAAGGATGGAAAGGACCATCTCTTCCCTCCCTCCCTCCCTCCCTCCCTTCCTTCCTTCCTTCCTTCCTTCCTTCCTTCCTTCCTTCCTTCCTCCCTCCCTCCCTCCTTTTCCTCTTTATCCTGCTCTTCTTTCTTTCTTTCTTTCCTTCCTCCCTCCCTTCCTTCCTTCTTTCTTTCCTCTCAAATGTGAGCAACAATATAATACACCCAACAGTTTCCTGAACCATGGCTCCCCCTCCCTGTAAACATACACTCCCCCTGGAAATTAGTAGGGAGTGTCCACCATGGGGTAGGAGTGCAGGGACTCCACCCGCTCTGTCGTGTGGAGTCTGGGCTGAGGTAAGGGGCCGCATCTGTGGGCCGGGCTCACGCCGCCTGCCCTTGGGGCTCCTGGGCCAGCCAGAGGGCCCGTCTTGGGGACCCGTGGGCACCTTGCCTCCTTGCGTGTCCCAAGCCCCAGACTCTGTGTCTTGCTGGCCGAGTGCAGCCCCCCTGGAGGGCCCCACCTGGGTGCGCACACTGGAGTCTGAGGAAGCCACCGCACGGCGGGGAGGCCCGCTCCCCTCAGAAGCAAAGTTGAGGGAGGCCTCGTAAGCAGAGGTCAGTTGAGGAAAGAGGCTGGTGTCCTCTGTTCTGTAAGACTGCTTGGAGCCCTTGTCCATGACGAGACACTCACAGTCCAGGTTAGAAGTCAGCAGGAGAAGTGACCCTTCCCCAGCGACACCACATTTCCCTTGAATCAGCTGGGAGGAAGCATCCCCTTGGATCAGGAAGGCCAGGTCGCTCGGCTGTAGACTCAGCCTTCGCATGGAGTAGCTGCAAAGTTGTGTTTTGAAAAATCCTCCCGTCCTTTCTTCATAATGCAATTATCTCTCTAAAAAATATGCAGGCATTTTTTTTCTTAAAAATTGTGAGATATAATTTGCATATAATACACTCATGAATTTAAAGCACACAATTCAACGGCTATTAGTGTTTTCACAGATAACCATCACCACAGTCCCCCCTAAAAAAAAAACCCTCAGCCATGGCCCCTTCCCTGGACCCTAGACAACCTCTAGTCTCTATACAATTCCCTATCCTGGACACTTCGTGTGAATGGACTCATACAAAGTGTGGTCTTTCCTGCTTGGCTTCTTCCACTCAGCATAATGATCCCAAGGTTCATCCATCAATGCTTAATTTCTCTTTTGGGGTGCATAATATTCCATCATCTAGATTACCGGATTTTGTGTACCCATTCATCATTTGGGTTGTTTCTACCTTTTAGCTCTTCTAAGAATGCTGCCATGAACACTTGTGTGAACGGGTATTTCCATTTCTCATGGGTGCATACTTACGTGGAGAGGCTGGATCAGATGGTCCCTCTAGGTTTCACCCTGGAGAAACTGCCGGGCTTCTGTCCAAACTGGCTGCACTATTTCTCAAGCTAGCCGTGTGCCAGGGTTCTACTTTTTCCACATTCTTAACCACATTTGTGGTTACTCTTTTTATTTGTCATTTTTTTTGTAACTATTTTAGTGGGTAGGGACTGGCATCTCATGAGTTTGATTTGCCTTTCCTTGGTAGCTAATCATGGAGAGTATCTTCATGGGCTATGCACCATTTGCATATCTTCTTTGGAGAAATATCTATCTGTATATTTTTCCAGGTTTTTAATTGGCATATGCATCTTTTTTAAAATTGCGTTAATTGCAGGTCCTTGAGGGCCCCTTGGTTAATTTTTGCATATGTTGTGAGGTGAGGTTCCAACGTCAGTATTACGGCGCGAGTATTTGGTTGTCCCAGCACTGTTTGTTAAAAGTACCATTCTCTCTTCGTTTAATTGTTCAGTCAGCCTTGCCAACATTTAATTGGACATAAATGTGTGGTTTTATTTCTGGACTCTTTGTCCTAGCCCGCTGATTTATATGTTTATTGTTTCCAGTATCACATTATTTCAAAACATATAGCTTAGCAGTAAGTGTTGAAATTGGAAATCATGAGTCCTCCAATTTTCTTCTTGTATTTTGACTATGTGGGAGTTCCCTTGAATTTCCGTACGAATTTTAGAATCAGCTTGTCAATTTCTGCAGAGACCAGCTGGGAATTTGATAGGGACTGCTTTGAATTTATAAACCAATTTGGGGGTTATTGTGTTCTTAACAGTATTAAGTGTTCTGATCTATGAATACAAGATCTTTCCATTTATCTGAATATTTGATTTCTTTCAACAATGTAGTTTTAGAGCACAAGTTCCCCACTTCTTTTGTTGACTTCGTTTCTGAGTATTCCGTTCTCTTTGATGCGGTTATAAACGGATTTGTTTCCTAATTTCATTGCCAGTTTGCTCGCTGCTACTGTATGGAAACAGAACTGGTTTTTGTATTTTGATCTTGTGTCTTGCTGCCTTACTAAATTCATTTATTAATCCTAGCAGTTTCTTAGTGGTTTCCTGAGGCTTTCTATGTATAAGTTCATCTTATCTGCAAATGTAGTCTTACTTCTTCCTTTTAAATCTGGATGGTTATTATTTCTTTTCCTTGCCTAATTGTCCTGACTAGAACTTCCAGTACCGTGTTGAAGTATCGGAACAGCTATTCTTGTTTGGCTCCTGTGCTTGGGAAGGAAGCATTTAGTCTCTTATTATGAGGCATGGTACTAGCTGTGGGTTTTGGAAAGAGCCTTTATCAGATTGAGAGACATATTTTTCCATAGTCCATTGCAAACTTCTTTTGGTAATAGGCTGGGTGTAACTTATGAGTAAGAACCAAGACCAAGCAGCCTTGACACATTCATAAAAAATCACCACTATCAAAACATTAGAAGATCCCCTTTAGAATTTCTCCAAATTCAGAGTTCTCAGCTGAGAAGATCAAATTATTTCCTTGCACCAGAGCAGCACGTATTTCAGAGTGACTTGGTTCCATTCTGTGCCTCTTTCCCACGGTACCCCAGCTTGCAGATCCTTGGGTTCCCTGGAGGTTCAACAGGCTTTCTGCTGGAGGCGCAGCCCTGGGAACACAGAGCACGTGCCTGCGGGGGGCTGCTCAGAGCCTCCTTCCTAGGACTCATTTCCCTCCCGGATTCTCTTACGTTCACTCACACATTCCTCATGATAAAAGGAGAGGTATTCTAGAAATGTGTATAATCAGCCAGGCGTGGTGGCGCACGCTTGTAATCCCAGCATTCGGGAGGCTGAGACCGGAGGATCCGGGTTCACGGCCAGCCTCAGCTACCTAGTGAGGCACTCCGCAACTTAGTGAGACTCGGTTTCAAAATAAAGAATAAAAAATAGGGCTGGGGGTATAGCTTGGAAGTAGAATGCCCCTGAGTTCAATCCCCAGTACCGCAAAAAAAAAAAAAAAAAAAAAGAAAGAAAGAAAGAAATGTGTATAATCTATAAACCTGAGAAAGGTAAGACTACTCCCTATTCAACAGAAAGGTTTCAACGCTTCATCTGAACTCTTTGGATTTGAATATGGTACTCAACCAGTCTGGAGTTGGGAAACACTGGTGGTTTTCCAGTTTGGACCTGGATCTATTCAGATGAGTGCTCCAAGGAAAGCGATGCTTCATTGTGGTCCAGCGTGGCCTTGCCGCAGGGGCTGCTGGGTCTGGTGGCTCCGTGGGATCATCGCTCGGCAGCAGGCTCGGCACTGGGCACAGGAGAGACCTCTGTGGGCCTGGGCAGGGAGAGGAGCGCCGGCCCACCTTGCCACAGGATGGAGCTGCTCAAGCGTCCAGCAGGAGTATAAGCGGGCCTCAGGTATCACCTCCCTACACAGGCTTGTTTTAGAATTTTTATTTGGAGCGAAGGGGAGACATGAAATAGGCTCTGCAGTGCACTCAGAGGGGGCAGTTCTCTGTGTATTGCTGTAAAAGGCTCTTGGGACCTAACCAGAGCTCGGCAGAGGCTGTAGGGAAGCCATTACAGTGGTAGCATGCACACACAGTACACATACCTGGACCTTTACAAGACATGAAAATATAGAGAGATGTACACCCGTGCACACACATGTGAACATAGACTCACAGCCATACACACACACATATGCATGGAAACCTTCAGATGCACACAAAATAAACACACATGCATGCAGATGCACAGAGCATATCTCTATATAAAGATATATATATATATATACACACACATATATTTACCCTCCTTTGTGAAAGCACATACATACCCAGACTCTACATAGACACCAGCACACACTCAAGCACACGAGTGCCCACATCAATGCATATGCAAAAATAGACATGCATACACATGCACGTGAGGGGTATTTTACCAGCATAGACCTGCTATGCATTTATTATAAGACAAGGGCAATTTGTTACTGAAAAAATAAACACATGATCCAGACAGTAGGTCAACTGTAGTGAATGAGGCCCTGTTTCTTCACAAACTCAAGCTCCTGTTCCTGCGCTTTCTTATGTGGGAGGAGGACAGAGTCCATCGGGGGTTGGGCCTGAGGCTGCAACATGAAAGCCACATCCTGCGACTGAGAGGTGAGCATCAAGAGCCTTTCATTAGCGTCTTCATTTGATCCAGGGATGATCCTGGGCCACAACTGGACTCTGCCTCATGCCAGGAAGATGCTGGCCTCCTTGAAAGGCCCCAGGAGGGGACACTGTGACCTGGACAGCAGAATGTGGAGACAAGTGAGTTGTGAAATAATCCACGTAGTGTTGATTGTGTTAAAAGCCTCTACATCTGGGTGCTGTAATTTTATACTTTATAATTTTATATTTTATTCCTTAAGAATGTGAGCTTGCTTTCCTTAGCTACAGACTATACAACTGAAAAGAAACCAAAGGGTGCTCCTTATGTTCATTTTTTTTTAAACAGACTAGCTCCACTCATGTTTTTCTTCAAAAAAATGGTAATCTTCTGAGTCCTGTACTTGGTGTCCTCGCCTGATGCTTGCGATGTATCTTTATGATTTCCAGGTTCCATAACCTGCCCAGCTGTTTTCCCTCCCAAATGATTTTTTTAAAAATTGGTAGATAATTTATTTTACTTTCAGAGCACTTTTCGTCAAAATCTAGGTCAGCCCATGAGAGCAATATTTATGACCATCTTCTGTCGGGCTGGAGATGGCGGTAAGATTTAGTGGCACGGCCAGCCTGGCTGCTTGGGAAACTCTGTCCTGGCTGTTTGTCATCTCAGAAGCCTCCTCAGTGGGGCTTTTGAAAGCCTCCATCCCAATGCAGGCCTGCCATTTGTTGAAGAAATGACTCTAAGAGATCGCAGGCTTGCTCTCTCTTTCTCTCTCTCTCTCTCCTCTCTTTCCTCTCCATTTCTGAATACAGTTTTAGGTTTGTATCTGTGTTGTACTAAAGATTTTATTATACATTTAAGTGCAATTTCCATTCATCTTTATTTTATAAAGAAAGCATTTAGACTTTTCATACATACCAGTTGCTACATATTACTCAATTTCTTTAATTTGGGGGGAAAAGAAACAGGTTTATTGGCAAGTAGCTCTAAAATGACAGATTTGTTTACTTTTACAACAACATACACATATATGTGTATACGGTGGGTCCTTGGTATCTGCAGGGATTGGTTCTGGCCCCCCTGTGGATACCAACACCCTCAGATGCTCCAATCCCTTACGTAAGGTGGTGCAGTACTAGCACATGGCCAAGCACATCCTCCAGCATACTTTCCATCAATCCTAGATTATTTATAATAGCTAATAAAAGGTAATTACTATGTAAATTGTTATACTATACTACTAGATCCCACTTAGGTTCCCAAAGTGGTTGATACCCCCTAGGGGTGCTAGAAAAAAAACTCTAAATACATAAAAGAATGCAAATCTGTCATTGCATCTTTGTTTATTTGTTTAAAGAAAGGAGATTTCCAGGGGGAGGTGTGTTGAGTAATTTTCTTTTTCAGAAATGGGGGACCTCTGGAAGAAAATAATGTTCAGTACAAATGCAGTTTTTTCCCCAAATATTTATGCTCCACTATTGGTTGAATCCAAGGATGCAGAACTCTGGGATACACAGAGATGGATGTACAAGTGCACATGAAATCAAACACCAACACTCAATAGCATGGCATCAAAACAGATTTAAAAATGATTCCTCAGGTTGAAGCTTAGCATTCTTCACCTGCAAACAAAGAGAATAGCTTTATTATCTTCTTTCTAAATGACACCATAAAGAGAGGGTTCCAGGTTTCCACTTAAGATAATCTCTAACTGCACCCACTATATGAGTTGAGTATTTTACGTGTATAAATAAAAGACCAAATTGGTAAATCATATCTATTTAAAACTTGTATCACTATATTCTAAGTATGAACACATTGCAGTGTGTCAAAGGGTGTTGACTGACTGGTTATAATTTATGAATCTGGTGGAAATTGTTAGGCAAACTTGTCAAATCATTATAATTCAATGCCACTCTTACTCTGTTTCGATATTAGTGTTTCATAGTTTACTGACTTTAACCAATGGTTCCTTGCAGTCATAAATCTGGCAATATAGTATAAGAAAAGCTAATTTAAAATTCAAAACTACTATAGCAGTTGAAATTGCTCAGAGGCGTGCTCTCAGGACCAAGTTATCTTGTTCATAGCAATGATCTAGCACTCAGTAGTTTATTTCAAAGTGGAGATTAGAAAACAAGAAGTGTACTTGTTAACTTAAAAACCAGAAACCATACACACCTCTACCTACCAGAAACCAAAAAACCCTCTACCTACTAGGGGTTGGCAATGCCGCCCTGGTAGAGGCAGGACTATATCCAGGCAGGGTTGAAAACTCACAGGCAGGAGCAGAGTGGTGCTCCATGAGTATTGCTTCTCACTGAATCAGAGGACAAGGGCTCACAACAGCTCAGTCCTTCAATCTTATTTCCTCATGTCTTCACCAATCCTTTTCCTCTCATCCATCCATCCATCATCCATCCATCATCCATCCATTCATCCATCCATTCATCCATCCCTCCATCAACCCATCTGTCCATCATCCATTCATGCCTTCCTCCCTCAACCCATCCAACCCTCTATCCCTCCATTCATCTATCTTCCCATCTATTCTTTCACCCATCATTCCGTTATCCCTCCATTGATCTGTCCATTGATTGGCCCATCCATCCATCCATCCATCCATCCATCCATCCATCCATCCATCCACCCATCCCTATCTCCTTCAATATTGAGCCAGCACCATTAATGCCAGTCTCTGGAAAGCACATCGAGGACATTGTCTTTTAAACACAGGTGACCCATGAAGGTCCCATTTCTCTTGATTGAATGCTGTGATGGGTATTTTTCCTCTGTCTTGTCTGCTGCTCTTGTGCCTCTCTTCCTGTTCTGCATCCAGGAGGATGACCTGCATGGATGGCACTCCCTTAGATCTGCCTTCTTGCATTCAGCCAAGGACAGCACAGCTGGATATCTAAGGTAAGGAATGATCAGAGTCTTTGTTCTCTTGGCCCGCTGTCTCCCCTCCCCATACTCTGCCTAAAAGAGCAAGGGCTAGAGACTACTGTCTTCTTGCTTTCCTGTTCTCATGTCTTCTTCTCCCAGCTGCAGATGCTGCAGAATATGGAATACAAATGCAGGGGTGTGGCAGGAGCTGCACAAAGGGTGCCTCTGCAGAGCGTGGATCATCACATTAAAACCTTCATGTGGCTGTCATCTTCTTAGTCAGCATATGTGTCCCTCGGTTATACTTCCACTTCCGGGAATACTGGTTTATCATATTTCTTCACTTTACTTAGAGATGCAGAGTTTGAATTGGCCACGTATATCTCAAAGAAAAGATATGATCTCTGAGGAAATATCAAGGCTCCCGATTTCTCTGCACTTGAACCTCAGTCACTACTCTGCACGTTTCATTCTCTTCTCTGCAGAGCCTACCTGTCCCGAGGTTATCAGAATCATTTAGACCTATTTTACCTCTTTTCTTTTGTCCACAATGGGTCTTCAAATACCAGATTTCATAACTAGTAAGTAGCATAATTTTTTCCATGTGGTCAAATTTGCCATGAAAAATCACGTTATATTCTAAGGATCTCTATTCATGAACAAACAAATTCGTGTTTTACCTCATTGTTGAGGAGCTTTTATCACAATAGACACAGACAACCAAGGTGCCATTAGCGCACCATGGCCCCAAGGCCTCATGACAAGCCAAGATAAAGCAAAGGGGTTCAGACCCAGGGGAGTGGGTTCAAGTGGTCCAGCCTCAGCCTCAGCACTGTCGTGGGTTAAACAGTACAGACTGGCAACTGAAAGGAGATTCCAAAATAAGTTACATTTTTCATGCAGAATTTTCTCAAACACTGGCAGGATGTCCTTTCTGCCCTGTTTACTCCTGTGTGAAATATTTCACTTTCACTAATTTTTAATTTTTTGGTACTGAGGCTTGAACCCAGGGGCATTCTACTCTGAGCTACAACTCCCCCACCCCCACCCCAGCCCTTCTTATTTTGAAACAGGGTCTCACAAAGTTGCCGAGACTGATCTCAAACCTGTGATCTTTCTGTCTCAACCTCTCAAGTACTGGGATTATAGGTGTGCTGTAAAACTTTGCTTTGCAGCCGGGCGTGGTGGCGCACGCTTGTAATCCCAGCATTTGGGAGGCTGAGACCGGAGGATCCGGGTTTGCGGCCAGCCTCAGCTACCTAGTGAGGCACTCTGCAACTTAGTGAGACTCGGTTTCAAAATAAAGAATAAAAAATAGGGCTGGGGGTATAGCTCGGAGGTAGAATGCCCCTGAGTTCAATCCCCAGTACCGCAAAAAAAAAAACAAAAACAAAAAAACTTTGCTTTGTATGTAACATCAGTGACACATATATGCTACGGTGACATCAAGGACTCTGCTACCCATGTCAGGGCAGCTCCAAAGAGCCTGCTGCTCCCAGTCCTAAAGCTTAGCTTCCACAAAGGGTATGACAGCTCTCCCAAGCAGAACAGCAGGCTGACGTGCTTGCGCTGTCTTGACCCACTTTCCCGCAGGGCTGATGCACTGAAGCAGCAGGCAAATGCGTGTCACGCGGCACTCGTGTGCTGCAGAGAGCAAGTGTGTGCACGCTTACCTAGACCCCGGCTACTGCCTGTATCAGAACAATCCATCCAGAGCCAGCTCATCGCCTGCAGAAGGCCCGTAATGAATATGAGCGCCCACTGAGCCTTGGAGAAGGCAGCAACCCTCCGCCAGGCATGCAAGAAGCCCCATCCATCAGCCAGTTCCGGGGCCCTGGGCCACTTAGGACAGTCCTTGTTCCCCTTAAATGATGTAAATCACACACAAGCCCAACTCATTGTTATGTGAAATTTGAGAAATATGCAAATGAGCACTCCCTTAACAAGGAAAATGACAGCCCCTTTCTCATCCTCTCAATGGAAAGGAAATAGCTCCTTCTCTCCTTCCCTCCCCTAGGCTCTGGTATGCCCACGGAGCATCTGGGCTCCAGCTTACCACACTCACCTCTGCAGAGCGCCCTTAGAGCAGGCACCGCCCTGCCCTCCAGCCTGAAGGTGGAGAGGGAAGGGTGGGAAACCTCAGTGGGCTGAGGAGCTCCAAAGGTGCGTAACATGTTTATTAGGAGCTGGGAGTCTGGCAGACGCTTCTTCCCTTTTCCCAGGGACCCTCTGAGCTGTCTGACCTCGCTCCATCTCTCTCTCTTGTTGCCTGGATGCTTTTCTCTGCCTCCTCGGCTCCCCCAGGAGCGCAGACACCCATGTGCTTCCCAGTGGGCTGTTCACAGCCTTTCTGCCTGGGTGGGGGCATGGCTCTCTGGGTCTAGCAGTGAATTGGCACCGGAAGCTGCTGGCTGTCTCACGCAGGCCCCGGGTTAAGTTCCTGGAGGACTCTCGTGGACCAGGGAGGCACGCTGAGCCAGTGAAAAAATAATAAAGTCTTGAAACCCAGGATGTTGGTATTTCTAATTTTTAAAAACCTTTTTGAGGCTGAAAGTAGCTATCTGAACCCTTCAAAGAGAATGACATATTTTGCAATAGCATAAAAATTTCATTGAGAAAGTCTAAAAAGGTTAAAAGTGCCCATTATTATTGTGGGTTGTTTTTTTTTTCTGACTTAATCGGACTTCCCACTCAACTCTGAGAACATTTGAAAGTACACTGAGCTGCCCAGCACTGCCTCCCCCTCCCTCCAAGTCCTGGCTCCGGGTTCTGTGGACCACACCAGAGGCAGGACTGGCGCACGGAGAGGGAGAAGGGGGCAGGAGAGCAGCCCTGGACCGCGAGGCAGAGGGACGGAGCAAACCTCCCTCCGTGCACCGCAGAGCCAGGTGGCTGTCCCACCCACGGGAGAGCCCGCCAGCCTGAGGCACCTCGGGCTCAGAGGTCCTGTGGCCACAACTCCACGTTGAAAAGCAAGAAAGAGGCTATTCCCCAGCTGCACCCTGCAGTTGCCCAGCTCACCAGAGTTCAGGAGAGGAAAGCGGATCAAGAGAAAAATCTTAAAAGTGGAAGGTCTTTCTTCTCCTTCTTGTCTTCTTTTCTTTCTCTCTGCTCCTTCTTTCCTAACCAAGTGCGCCCTGGCTCGGAGGCGAAGGCTTCAGAGGAGGAAGGGGCTGGCCTCGGGGCTGGCCTCGGGGCTCTGGCTCTTGATCTTCCCACGCCAGACCTGGGTGGGCTCGGGTTTGGGTGTCACGGGCCTTTGAGGAGGCCCTCTTTCCTGTCCAGGGTCCCTGAGCACACGAGGGCTGTCCCCAGAG
>PVLC010028953.1:7143-20699 GCA_004027655.1 Graphiurus murinus
ATTCGGGAGGCTGAGACCGGAGGATCCGGGTTCGCGGCCAGCCTCAGCTACCTAGTGAGGCACTCCGCAACTTAGTGAGACTCGGTTTCAAAATAAAGAATAAAAAATGGGGCTGGGGGTATAGCTCGGAGGTAGAATGCCCCTGAGTTCAATCCCCAGTACCGCCAAAAAAAAAAACCAAAAAAAAAAAAAAAAAAAAGTAGAAATAAAAAATAGCATCTCACAACTTCCTCCAGTTAATGCCATGAGTGTATTTCATGTTAAACACATTTCTACAATATTAATAGCTGTATAGTAGCTGGGCATGGTAGCACACACCTGTAATCCCAGTACTTGGAAGACTGAGACAGGAGGATCGCAGGTAAGACCCTATTTCAAAATAAAAATAAAGCCGGGCGTGGTGGCGCACGCTTGTAATCCAAGCATTCGGGAGGCTGAGACCAGAGGATCCGGGTTCGCGGCCAGCCTCAGCTACCTAGTGAGGCACTCCGCAACTTAGTGAGACCCGGTTTCAAAATAAAGAATAAAAAATAGGGCTGGAGGTGTAGCTCGGAGGTAGAATGCCCCTGAGTTCAATCCCCAGTACCGCAAAAAAAAAAAAAATAGGGCTGGGGGTGTAGCTCAGAGGTAGAATGCCCGAGTTCAATCTCTCTCTCTCACACACACAAACACACACACACTCTCCAGGTGTGATCAAACATGCCTGTAATCCTAGTACTGGGGAGACTGAGATAGGAGGATCACAGCTTCGAGGACAGTCTCAGCAATTTAGTGAAACCTTGTTTCAAAATAAAACATAAAAACAGGCTTAGGGGTATAGCTCAGAGATAGAACGCCCACTGGGTTTAATCCCCAGTCTCTCTTTCTCTCTCTCTCTGACACACACACACACATACACGAAAAGAAAAACCTAGATAGTAATAATCTGTTCTGAAAAGTCCCATCTTAAGAAATCACTAACATTTAGTTTCATATTACAAATAGCAAAAGATAGCCAGCGTGGTGGCGCAAGCTTGTAATCCCAGCATTTGGGAGGCTGAGAACCGGAGGATTCGGGTTCTCCGCCAGCCTCAGCTACCTTGTGAGGCCCTCCGCAACTTAGTGAGACCCTGTTTCAAAATAAAGAGTAAAAAATAGGGCTTGGGGTATAGCTTGGAGGTAGAATGCCCCTGAGTTCAAGCCCCAGTACCGCCAAAAAAAAAAAAGAAAAAAAAAAAAAAACCTAGCGAAAAATAAGCACTTTTTTTTTTTAATTTTTACTTTATTTATTTATTTATTTATTTTTGCAGTACTGGGGATTGAACTCAGGGGCATTCTACCTTAGAGCTACACCCCCAGCCCTATTTTTTTTTTTTTTTATTCTTTATTTTGAAACAGAGTCTCACTAAGTTGCGGAGTGCCTCACTAGGTAGGTGAGGCTGGCCTCGAACCAGGATCCTCTAGTCTCAGCCTCCCAAATGCTGGGATTACAAGCGTGCGCTACCACGCCCGGCTCTTTAATTTTTATTTCTTGTTGTTTTTTTTTTGAAACAGGATCTCACTAAGTTGCAGAGGGCCTCACTAAGTAGCTGAGGCTGGCCTCGAACCCGGATCTTCCAGTCTCAGCCTCCCAAGTACTGGGATTACAAGTGTGCGCCACCATGCCCGGCTTACTTTTTATTATTATTATTTTTTCAGAACTGAGGATTGAACCCAGGGGTATTCTACCTCCAAGCTACACCTCCAGCCCTATTTTTTATTCTTTATTTTTTTGAAACAGGGTCGCACTAAGTTGTGGAGTGCCTCACTAAGTAGCTGAGGCTGACAGCAAACCCAGATCCTCCAGTCTCAGCCTCCCTAGTACTAGGATTACAAGCGTGCACCATCACAAGTGGCGATAAGTACTTTAGTAAAACTTTTGTACACCTGTTGTTGTTATCATTATTATTATTGTGTGTGTGTACCTGGGGATTGAACCCAGAGGCATGCTACTCTGAGCTACACCGCCAGCCTTATTTTTTAATTTTGAAACAGGGTCTCATAAGTTGCTGACAACCTCACTAAATTGCTAATAATGGCTTTCAACCTATGATTTCTTCTGTCTCAGCCTCCTAAGTACTAGGATTACAAGTGTGCCCCACCATGCCCAGCTCTGTATGCCTGTAATTATTTCCTTAAGATAAATTCTCAAACAGAATTGCTGAACAGAAGGGTATCATGCAAACTTCTGAAGGGCTTGGATAAATTGTAACTAAAATTTTTATTCTTTCTAGTTATTTAAGAATTATAAGTATTTCAACAAATTAAAAAAAACTAATCGCTGGGCGTGGTGGCACAGCTTGTAATCCCAGCATTTGGGAGGCTGAGACTGGAGGATTCAGGTTTGAGGTCAGCCTCAGCTACTTAGTGAGGCCCTCCACAACTTAGTGAGACCCTGTTTCAAAATAAAGAATAAAACTAGCCGGGCGTGGTGGCGCACGCTTGTAATCCCAGCAATCGGGAGGCTGAGACCGGAGGATCCGGGTTCGCGGCCAGCCTCAGCTACCTAGTGAGGCACTCCGCAACTTAGTGAGACTCGGTTTCAAAATAAAGAATAAAAAATAGGGCTGGGGGTATAGCTCGGAGGTAGAATGCCCATAAGTTCAACCCCCAGTACCGCAAAAAAAAAAAAAAAAAAAAAAAGAATAAAACTAAGGCTGGGGCTGTAGCTCAGAGGTAGAATGTGCCTGGGTTCCATCCCCACTACCGCAAAAAAACAAACAAAAAAACTAATCAACAGCCCATTAACTTCTGAAACAATTTTAGCATTGTTATTTCACTGACCTTAACGACTTCCAGGATACGAACAGCACTAGCAAAATCATTTAATCTTCTGCATGCTCGCAAAGCAGCATCAATGATTTTGGGTTCTGGAACCAGATCATAGCCAACAAGCGTGTTCATTCCTGTCAAATTAAAAAGAGAGGCCATGTCAACCTGGAATATTCTTCTTCTTTTTTTTTTTTTTTTTTCAGTACTGGGGATTGAACTCAGGGGCATTCTACCTCTGAGCTATACCCCCAGCCCTTTTTTTCATTCTTTTTTTTTTTTTTTTGCGGTACTGGGGATTGAACTCAGGGGCATTCTACACCCCAGCCCTTTTTATTCTTTATTTTGAAACCGGGTCTCGCTAAGTTGTGGAGGGCCTCACTAGGTAGCTGAGGCTGACCTCGACCCGGACCTCCGGTCTCAGCCTCCAGAATGCTGGGATTACAAGCATGCGCCACCACGCCCGGCTCATTCTTTATTTTGAAACAGGGTCTTACTAAGTTGCGGAGTACCTCACTAGGTAGCTGGAATATTCCATCTTGAACTAAATTTTTTTCTTTTCTTTTTTGAGAAACTCTGGATTGAAACCAGAGCATTCTACCTCCGAGCTATTACCCCCCCCCTCCATTTTTTATTCTTTATTTTGAAACAGGGTCTTACTAAGTTACGGAGAGCCTCACTAAGTAGCTGAGGCTGGCAGTGAACCTGCGATCCTCCTGTCTCAGTCTCCCAAGTACTGGGAATACAAGTGTGGGCCACCACACCTGGCTTGTACTAAAATTTAATATCTACATTCTTATTGAATCATGAACATGTGATCTTATTTTTTTCTATTCTTTAGGCCACTGTTCTGTTATCTATAAAATGAGAATGTACTTTTAACAAATTCTAAGATCACAGTGGATTGTTCATAGTCAATCAGTTGAGAGAATTATGTAAAAGCATGCAAACAGAAGGGAAATAACCTAAAATTTCTTGTTTTTTTGCAGTTCTGGGGATTGAACCCAAAGCCTCACACATGCTAGGCAAGCACTTTATCATGTACCCAGTCCTTTGTTATTTTATTTGGAGACAATCTCACTAAGTTGCTCAGACTAGCCTTAAACCTGAGTTTTTTTTAAATGTAAACACTATTTCCATAAATTTGCAGATTTCTCTTCAAACAAGAGAAATCATTTTCAACTCATATCTTTTAACTCTTAATACAATGTATGTGTTTGGGATGCTTTAAGACAGATCCTACTGGGAACTAATCAAAAAACAACCACAGAAATACCTAAGGGGAATTAATGAAGTCCAAATAAAGACATTAAGGAGATATTATATAGAAACATTAGCATAAAGACTCATGAAACATTCAACCAGAAAATGACTGAGGCATGATTACCTTTTCTATCTGCAAAAATGACACATCATAAAATTTAAGATTCTCTTAATGGGAACACAGAATTGCTATTCTTTTTTTTTTGCGGTACTAGGGATTGAACTCAGGGGCATTCTACCACCAAGCTATATCCCCAGCCCTATTTTTTATTCTTTATTTTGAAACCGAGTCTCACTAAGTTGCAGAGTGCCTCACTAGGTAGCTGAGGCTGGCCGCGAACCCGGATCCTCTGGTCTCAGCCTCCCGAATGCTGGGATTACAAGCGTGCGCCACCATGCCCGGCTTGTAACAGTGGTTTTCAATGGTTTCAGGGGTGATTCTGTCATCAGGGCATAACAGGCAATGTCTGGAGACATTTTGGTTTTCACAACTGCAGGTATGTATGTATCTAGTGGATAGAGGCCAAGGATGCTGCTAAAATACCCCAGAGTGCAAAGGAAAGGCCCCTACAACAAAGAATTATTTGGCTAAAAATGTCAATAGACCGGGTTGGTAGCGCATGTCTGTAATCCCAGTACTTAGAAGGTTGAGACAGGAGGATCAAAGGTTCAAAGACAGCCTCAGCAATTTAGCAAGGCTCTCAGCAATTTAGGGAGACCTTGTTTCCAAATAATAAAATAAAAGCTTGGCATATGCCTATAATCCCAGTACTTGGAAGGCTGAGACCAGAGGATCACAGGTTTGAGAATAGCCTCAGCAGAAAAGCCTTGCTTGCCAGGCGTGGTGGCGCACGCTTGTAATCCCAGCATTTGGGATGCTGAGATTGGAGGATCCGGGTTCGAAGCCAGCCTCAGCTACTTAGTACGAGGCACTCCGCAACTTAGTGAGACCCTGTTTCAAAATAAAGAATAAGCTGGGCGTGGTGGCGCACGCTTGTAATCCCAGCATTCGGGAGGCTGAGACCGGAGGATCTGGGTTCTCGGCCAGCCTCAGCTACCTAGTGAGGCACTCCGCAACTTAGTGAGACTCGGTTTCAAAATAAAGAGTAAAAAATAGGGCTGGGGGTATAGCTCAGAGGTAGAATGCCCCTGAGTTCAATCCCTAGTACCGCGAAAGAAAGAAAGAAAGAAAGAAAGAAAGAAAGAAAGAAAGAAAGAAAGAAAGAAAGAAAGAAGGAAAAAAAAAAATAGGGCTGGGGGTGTAGCTCAGAGGTAGAATGCCCCCGAGTTCAATCTCCAGTACCACAAAAAATAAATAAATAAATAAAAATAAAGAAAAGCCAGGCTTTTATAAGAAACACTATAGGTACTGGGTGAGGTGGCACACGCTTATAATCCGAGTACTTGGGAGGTGGAGACAGGAGAATCGCAGGTTGGCAGCCAACCTCAGCTACTTAATGAGGCCCTCCACAATTTAGTGAGAAACTGTTTCAAAATAAAGCATAAAAAATAGGGCTGGGGGTGTAGCTCAGAGGTAGAATGCCCCTGGGTTCAATCCCCAGTACCAGAAAAAGAGAAAAAACAAAACCAAACCCCAACACTATAGAATCTATAAACTTTTCTAAGTTGCATGACAGTTCAAACAAAGTAGTGGAAACACTTCATATTTACATACCAAAATAGGCAAATCTATCTATGTTCTAATTACCTTTACGTAATTCCCAGGCATCTATATCTGGCTTGTTGAAGTATGTCACCCAGCGAGCATCAAACTCCTCATCTGTCTCATGTGATCCATGGGAATAGCAGCGAGCTGACTGGATAGCTACAATGAAGGAGGAGCAATTATTTCAAAGTATAAAAACAGCATTTGACATATCTTGTCTAACACATTGAGTTTTGAATCAACTAGTGTAAGAGAAAAAATAAGAAATATCCAACAGGTCAGTTGGGCATGGTGGTGCATGCTTGTAATCCCAGTACTTAGGAGGCTGAGACGAGAATCCGGGTTCATGGCCAGCCTCAGCTGCTTAGTGAGGCCCTCTGCAACTTAGTGAGACCCTGTTTCAAAATAAAGAATCAAAAATAGGGCTGGGGCCGGGCGTGGTGGTGCAGGCTTGTAATCCCATCATTTGTGAGGCTGAGACGGGAGGATCTGGGTTCATGGCTAGCCTCAGCTACCTAGTGAGGCACTCCGCAACTTAGTGAGACCCAGTTTCAAAATAAAGAATAAAAAATAGGGCTGGGGTGTACCTCGGAGGTAGAATGTCCCTGGGTTCAATCCCCAGTACCGCAAAAATAATAATAATAGCCAGGCGTGGTGGGAGGCTGAGACAGGAGGATCACAGGTTGGCAGCCAGCCTCAGCTACCTAGTTAGGACCTCCGCAACTTAGTGAGACTCTGTTTCAAAAAAAGGAATAAAAAATAGGGCCTGGGCTGTAGCTCAAAGGTAGAATGCCCTCAGGTTCCATCCCCAGTACTGAAAAAAAAAAAGTAAGAAAGAGCCAGGCAAAGTGGCACATGCTTATAATCCCAGTACTTGGAAGGCTGAGACCGGAGGATCACAGGTTCAAAGTCAGCCTCAGCAATCTAGTGAAACCCTGATTCAAAATAAAGCATAAAATAGGGCTGGGCATATAGCTAGAGATAGGAGGTAGAATGTTCCCTGGGTTCCATCCCCAACAACTGACACACATACCGAAACAACAAAAGAACAGACATGAACTTCTGGGCCAGAAAAGACGGTTGGAAGGTAATAAAAAGCACTGCTTACATCCAGCCCTATACAAAGAGCCCCACCCCCCACCCCCACACATACACTTTCGGTTCTTCCACAGCTCTCAGATTAAGGGTGCAGAAGCCAGAATTTCATAGGGCTTAAGGTTGACTAGAAAACTTAACCATTATCTAAAAAATTAAACCACCTAATTCAGCAGTTACTGGGAAATAATGTTTAGGACTGGAGGCTCCTTATATACCAACGAAGCTGGGCATGGTGGTACACACTTGTAATTCCAGTACTTGGGAGACTGAGACAAGAGAATCACAGGTTCAAGGACAGCCTCAGCAACTGAGACTCTTAGCAACTGGCAAGACCATGTTTCAAAAGGAAGGAAAAAAAAAAAAAGCCAGGCGTGGTGGTGCATACTTATAATCCCAGTACTTGGGAGGCTGAGACAGGAGGATCACAGGTTCCCAGCTAGCCTCAGCAACTTAGTGAGGCCCCCACAACTTAGTAAGATACTGTTTAAAAAATTTTAAAAAATAGGGTTGCGGATGCAGCTTGGAAGTAGAATGCCCCTGGGTTTAATCCCCAGTACGAAAAAAACGAACAACAAACAAAAAAGATTTGTGTTGTTACCTAAGGTCCCTCAAATCATAATCTTATAAGTACCACTATTTCCTTCCTTCCTTCTCTTTCAGTAGTAGGGATTGAACCCAGGTGAATTCTATCACTGAGTTATACCCCAGCCCTTTTTCTATTTGGAAACAGGGCTTCATTAAATTACTCCACACTGGCCTTGAGCCTGTGATCTCTTTCAGGTATATTCTCATTTGATCTGGGTGCCATAGCACACGCCTGTAATACCAATACTTGGCAGGTTGAGACAGGAGGAGTGCAGGTTCAAGCCCAGCCTCAGCAACCTTATGAGGCCCTCTGCTACTTAGTGAAGCCATTTCAAAATAAAAAATAAAATAGGGCTGCGGGTATAGCTCAGAGGTAGAATGCCTCTGGGTTCAATTCCCAGTATCGCCACCCCACCCTGCCCCCCGAAAAACAGGCATAGTGGCAAATGCTTATAATTCCACTACTTGAGAGGCTGAAAGCGGAGGATCTGGGTTCACGGCCAGCCTCAGCTACTTAGTGAGGCCTTCCACAACTTAGTGAGACCCTGTTTCAAAATAAAGAATAAAAAAATAGCCCTAGGGTGTAGCTCAGAGATAGAATGCCCTTGGGTTCAATCCCTAGTACCGGGGGGCGGGGGAACCTCTCATTTCACCTTGGATATCTTTATGCAAGAAAATTTTTGATTCTCAATTGCGTGAGACCTTTACAGTCTTGGATGGAAAAATCTCAACCTATAATGTGCAAAACTGAAGTATACTATAATAAAGCAAATAGGTACAGTTCATGCACCACATAGATATATGGCATACAGCTGTGATATTCTCATAAAATTGCCTAAGGCCTAGGAGGCATTTATCAGACCCTATTTGTCATTAAGCAAGACATGATTGTACTAAGCATTTGTGCCAAGAAAGATGATGAAAGTTATTACATTATCTTATTTAAACCTCACAGCTACCAAAATTATGAAAGGAATTCCTTTAGAAAGGAAGCAACTGAGGTTTAAGGTTAAGTAACATGTCCAAGATCATAGATAAAAAGCAGTTGACACCACTTGTAACTCCTTGTGGCAAATACTTAGGTATATGGGACAACACCTAAAATAAGGCTTTGGCTGATTAATTATGCCCAAGAGGATGAACAGAATGTCTGGGAGATAAGTCAACAAGAAAATAACTACCAGTTTGCCAAAAATCTGTGCCATTTCCCAAACCTGCTAAAAAATATAGAAATTATTTTGTGTGTATGCGGTATTGGAGATAGAACCTAGGAGCATTCTACTTCCTAGCTCTACCTCCAGCCCTATTTTATTTTGAAACAGAGTCTCACTAGGTTGCTGAAAGTCTCGCTATATTATTGAGGCTGTCCTCAAACCTGTAAATCTCCTGTCTCAACCTCCCAAATACTGGGATTACAAGTGTGCAGGCTAGAACTTTTTTTTTTTTTCAGTACTGGGGATTGAACTCAGGGGCATTCTACCTCCGAGCTATACCCCCAGTCCTATTTTTAATTCTTTATTTTGAAACAGGGTCACACTATATTGTGGAGGGCTTCATTAAGTACCTGAGGCTGGCCTCGAACCCAGGTCCTCCGGACTCAGTCTCCCAAGTACTGGGATTACAAGCATGTGCCACCATGCTTTTTTTATTTGCCATACTGGAGATGGAACCCAGAGGCACTCTACCTCCGGGCTACACCCCCCCTCCTTTTTTTTATTCCTTATTTTGAAACAGGGTCTCACTAAGTTCCGGAGAGCCTCACTAAGTCACTGAGGCTGGCCACGAACCCGGATCCTATGGTCTCAGCCTCCCAAGTACTGGGATTACAAGTGTGGGCTACCATGCCCATCTTCTTTTTTGCTTTTTAAGTCTTTTGGCTGTGAGTGGTGGCACAAGCCTATAAACCTAGAACGTGGAAGCTGAGACAGGAGGATCGCAGGTTCAAGGCCAGCCTCAGCAATTTAGCTAACCTCTGTTTCAAAATAAAATAGGGCTGGTGATATAGCTCAAAGGTAGAATGATTCTGGGTTCAATCCCAGTACAAAAGAAAATAATTTCTTTGAGGAGTCAAGAGAAACCTCCTCAAATGTTATCTACAAGAAAAAAATTAATATTTACTACTTTAACAATTAAATAAGAAGCTGGGCGTGGTGACACATGTTTGTAATCCCAGTACTTGGGAGGCTGAGACAGGAGGATCTGGGTTTGCAGTCAGCCTCAACTGCTTAGTGAGGCTCTCCACAACTTATGAGACCCTGTTTCAAAATAAAGAATTAAAAATAGGAGCCAGGAGCCGGGCGTGGTGGCGCATGCTTGTAATCCCAGCATTCGGGAGGCTGAGACCGGAGGATCCGGGTTCTCGGCCAGCCTCAGCTACCTAGTGAGGCACTCCGCAACTTAGTGAGACCCTGTTTCAAAATAAAGAATAAAAAAAAATAGGGCTGGGGGTGTAGCTCGGAGGTAGAATGCCCCTGAGTTCAATCCCCAGTACCGCAAAAAAAAAAAATAGGAGCCAGGTGTGGCGGCACACCCTTGTAATCCCAGTACTTGGGAGGCTGAGACAGGAGGATCACAGGTTCATAGCCAGCCTCCGCTACTTAGTGAGGCCCTACTTAGACCCTGTTTCAAAATGAAGAATAAAAAATAGGACTAGGGTTATAACTGAGGTAGAATGCCCCTGGGTTCAACCCCCAGAACCACAAAACAACAACAAATAAGAAACCACAAAATATGAAAACATTAGGCTGGGTCAAACCTAACAATTATAGCTAAAAACCAAGATGGGCTTCAGTTTCTTCTATATAAAGTGACTTCCATGGTCTCTAAAATGCACTTCAGCCTTATTGTACATTACGAAAGACAAAGTCCAAGTCCAAGCCGGGCGTGGTGGCCCATGCTTGTAATCCCAGCATTCAGGAGGCTGAGACCGGAGGATCCGGGTTCACGGCCAGCCTCAGCTACCTAGTGAGGCACTCTGCAACTTAGTGAGACCCGGTTTCAAAATAAAGAATAAAAAAAATAGGGCTGGGGGTATAGCTCGGAGGTAGAATGCCCCTGAGTTCAATCCCCAGTACCGCAAAAAAAAAAAAAAAAAAAAAAAAAAAAAAAAAAAAGGGCTGGGGGTATAGCTTGGAGGTAGAATGCCCCTGAGTTCAATCCCCAGTACCTAAAAAAAAAAAAAAAAAAAAAGACAAAGTCCAAATAAAATGATGTGAAAAACGTATTTTAGGTTCTGAGTGGCTAATTAAAATAGCTGAAGTGTCAGTGATGGTGGCAGTGATGGCGCACCCCTGTAATCTCAGTACTTAGGAGCCGAGATGAGAGGATCACAGGTTCAAGGACAGCCTCAGCAACCTAGCTAGACCCCGCTTCAAAACAAAAAAATAAAACGGCCGGGCGTGGTGGCGCACGCTTGTAATCCCAGCATTCGGGAGGCTGAGACCGGAGGATCCGGGTTCGAGGCCAGCCTCAGCTACCTAGTGAGGCACTCCGCAACTTAGTGAGACTCGGTTTCAAAATAAAGAATAAAAAATAGGGCTGGGGGCGTAGCTCGGAGGTAGAATGCCCCTGAGTTCAATCCCCAGTACCGCAAAAAAATAATAAAAATAAAAAATAAAAAATAAAAAATAAAAAAATAAAACGGACTGGGGGTGTGACTCCGAGGTAGAATACCCTTTGGTCCAATCCCCAGTACCATATATACACACATCCTAAAATAGTAAAGGAACAGTATTAGTTTTTTAGTTCCTGAGTTTTCATGTTTAAAAATGCCCTCAGAGGATCTAAATTTCGTAATTTATCATGGGCCAAGACCCAAATGTAGTTACTATAATTAAAAATACAATGCTGAACACAAAATCTCCCAGAATACATGTAAAGGGAAGACAAAATAAGAGACAAAAATTAGCAGCACATTTTATACTCCAACAGTCAGGCTTCTAATCAAAACGAGAAAAAGGCCCACGAAGCTTTCTCAAATTTGTAAAACCTAATATTCTCGGATCTGTGGTATTCAATTTTAGAAACAGTAATATTCTTTTCAGAACACCTATCAAATATCCAGTCTGTCTTCCAGACACATTGACCAATTTTAAAAGTAGAGGAATTAGAACATGGCAGGAGAGTCCCTAAACAGGACCCTATGGGCTGTGAAACCGACACAGAGAACACCTAACTGCCTGGTTAAGAGAAAACAGTGTGTTGTATTATATCCCACACGGAAGCTTAAGAGCGTCTTAGACGCTGGGGCCGGCGGTGAACCTCGGCCCCGCCCGGAGCGGTGCGCCGAGAGGCTCAATGTCACCTTCGCCAAGGCGCTGCAGGCTGGCGGCGGCCACTCCCGGTCAGGTGGCCGCAGGGTCGGTGTTGGGACACGGTCACGACCCGGGAAGCGAAGGGGAACGCGGCGCCCTTCCTTGGCGCCCCCAGCAGGTCCACACCTGACTCGACGCGGTGCCCACGCCAGGAAGCCGCGCTGAGGGAGGCCCGGGGGCGCCTTCCAGCCCACCCGACTGGAGGAAGTAGCCTGGGAGGCCTGCGGTCACAGGGCTCGGCCGCCGGCCCGCAGGGCAGAGCATAGGCCGTCGGGGGAGCCTGCCCTCGAGTGCCGGCAGGAGCCCAGGTCACCGCAAGGACACGCGGGCGAGGGCAGCGGCAGACAGGGGCCTTACCGGCGGCGGAGCTGGGGGCCGGAGCAGGGTGCCGGAGGCCTCGGGGGCCGGCACGGGCGGCTGCTGCTACAGCGCAGCGGCGGAGAGCGGCGCCCAGCATGACGGCGATGGAGGCGCGCGGGTCGAGGCTGGAGAGGAGCCGGGCGTGAGCTCGCGGGCCGCTAACCAGCTCTCGGGGCCGGTTCACGCACCAACGCACAGTGGGCGGAGCGCGCAGGCCCGCCCCCTGCGGCGCTCGCGCCTCCAGGAGGGAGGGGCCACGCGGCCACGAGCGCACTACGGTGGCGCGCTGAGGACAAGCGATTTTGGCGCCGCTCCGCGCCGCGCCGGCTCCCTGATCGGTTGACCTAAGTAGCCACCGTGGAATGAGGATGGAAGAAGGCCGACAAGGACATTCTCCAGGTTCGAGTCCGGCTCTGAAAAAGACTGTCAAAATGGAAATAATAGCCGGGCGTTGGGCTGGGGCGTAGCTTGGAGGTAGAATGCCCCTGGGTTCAATCCCTAGTACCAAAAAATAAAAATAAAAAATTGAGCTCAAGCCGGGCATGGTGGTGCACGCTTGTAATCCTAATACTCAGGAGACTGAGACTGGAGGATCCGGGTTCGCGGCCAGTCTCAGCTGCTTAATGAGGCCCTCCGCAACTCTGAGACCCTGTTTCAAAAATAAAGAGTAAAAAATAGGGCTGGGCTGTAGCTCGGTGGTAGAATGCCCCCTGATTCCATCCTCAGTACCGCAAAAAAATAAATAAATAACAAATAAAATATTGAGCTCAGCTGGATTTCCTGGTCCACACCTGTAATCCTAGTGTTTGGGAGGCTGAGACAAGAGGATTGCAGGTTCAAGGCCAGCCTCAGCAACTTAGGAAGGCTTTCAGCAACTTAGTGAGACCCTTTTTCAAAGTAAAAAAATAAAATAGGGCTGAGGGTGTAGCTCAGAGGCAGAATGTCCCTGGGTTCAATCCCCACTACCATAAAAAAAATAAAATAGAAGGTATAACTTTAAAGAGAAAGATTTTTCTTTATGAGGCCTATTTCTGAAGCCTAAAGTACCCGCACATTATAATAAAAAACCATTTTTCACCGTGTGTGTGTGTGTGTGTGTGTGTGTGTGTGTGTGTCACTGGGGATTTAACCCAGGGGCATTTACCTCTGAGCCAAATCCTCAGCCCTATTTGTTTATTTGTTTGGTACTAAGGATTGAACCCAGAGGCATTCTACCTCTGAGCTACACACCCAACTCTGTTTTGTTTTATTTATTTATTTATTTTGCAGTACTGGGGATTGAACTCAGGGGCGTTCTACCTCCGAGCTATACCCCCAGCCCTATTTTTTATTCTTTTATTTTGAAACCAGGTCTCACTAAGTTGCAGAATACCTCACTAGGTACTGAGGCTGGCCGCGAACCCGGATCCTCCGGTCTCAGCCTCCCGAATGCTGGGATTACAAGCGTGTGACACCACACCAGGCTTATTTATTTATTTATTTTT
>PVLC010028954.1:0-20623 GCA_004027655.1 Graphiurus murinus
AAAAAAAAAAAAAAAAAGAAATTGATAGATTAATATTTGGGTTGGGTATTTTTAGCATACCAACCTGTTACTTATCTCATTAAGTACGTTAAAAGTCTTTCAAGAAACAGAATATTTGAATAACAAACAATCAAGTCCAACCTATGGTTATAAATCTTGTACCTTGAACATAACATTCAATATAATATTATTTAACTAAAATATATGTATTTTATGCATAGAAAAAGAGTTGGGGAAATGTGCCACAAAATGTTAATAGTTACCTCTGGGTAATGTAATTACTTAGGGGAATCAGGGTCTTTTTATTTATTACTTTCATCAATTTCCAAATCTTTTTACAACTTGTAGATCATCCGAAATAAAAGCTTACTTTTTAAAAGGGAGTCATAGAGGACATTCTTCAAGATCTTCTGTTGAAGGGCCCTTCATACAAATACTTTTTCTTTCAATGCAGGGACCACGTGAAAATTGTATGGAAATTTTTGCCAACACACCTGCACAGGAGGCTTAAGTTGTTTTCCAGTTTTTTTTTTTTTTCCTTCTTTGTGGTGTGTCCAGTTGTATTTGGAAAATTCTTCGCTCTCGTCTGATGCAGAAATTAATCAAAGATGCCAATTTCATGGGACTGCTCTCTCTTTCTCTACTCCAGGAGGAATTTTTCAAAACTGTAAATAGCCATCCAAAAGAGGCGCAGTGACTGTTTTTGAATCCTTGAGCAGTTTGCAGGTGGATGGTGAATGCCAAGCCTCGGGAAAATTCTCGTGGGCGAAGGACTGCTGCAGGATATCATATGGCATAACCAATAGTGTAAGAAAATTCCAGAGACTGAGGAAATGGTAAGTAGGGGAAAGTACTGAGAATTCTCCTCTTCGTACTTGGTTCCTTTGTGACTGGTCTTTACCAGAAGAAAAGAACAGGTGCAGAGGGAGTGTCCCCTCAATATGCTGCCTGCATTCAATGTCTTTTCAGACGCACCCGTGAAAGGGACTGGGTGCAGGGTGAATTCAAAAGCAGAAAGAAAATAACATGATAGAATATTTCTCAACAGATTTAAGAACAAAGATCCTCCCTCCCCCCTCCTCCCAAGCAAAGTCTGTAGATTACAGGTGGACGTTCGGAAAGTAATAACTTCTCAATGCAAATTAAATTTTACCAAGTTGGCCACAGAGACTTAGGTATATGCGATATTTAATGGCAACTGATTTCAGGGGAAAGGATACAGAAGGCGACCATGTATTTCTTCATAATAAGGAGTTTTAGTGCCTCGATTGCATCATAGTTTCAAGGCAACTCTAGATTCAGGTAGACTCTGGAAGGTGTGGGAGAAATTGATGACCCAAGCTATCACGTGCAATCTATATGGCAGCGATAGTAATGTACTGTACCTAGGCTGAGTGTATATTTCAATCAGCCCCTTCAATATTCATAAGGCATTTGTCTTGATTATCAATACAACCTAGATGCTGGCTTAGGAAGGAAACTACCTAAGAACAACACCTGGGTGAGTCAGGTAAGCCATTAATTCAGTGGCTTTCAACCTTCTCCAACACAGAGCCACTTTGTTAAACTTCAAAACCCTTCTCCATTATAACATAATAATAGTTGTATAATCTTTTTGTTTTTATAGTATTGGCCTCATGCATGTTAGTCTACTACTGAGCTATACCCCGAGGCCACAGTTCGTAATTTTAATACAAGTTCTTTGAAAAGAAGTATATCAAGACCAAAGGCTACTGAGTTTAGTAATAATTTGAAATTCAGCACAAATACATTTATAGCTGTTGCAAAAAGAATTGCATTTGCCCAGTATGTAGTACTTTGAAGGGTCTGTAGACAAGGCTGTTAGCCATGCAGATTCACGGGCCACTTGCAGCTTTGCTGTGGGCCTACAGAAGTCTCTGGCCTCAGGGAGATTCTGGATTCATTCTTTGTGGTAATTATTAGTGGTGCTTGCCAAAAATATCTGATTCTCTTCCTCCTTGGTGCAAAGTGAGTATTATACTTCCTTGGCCCTTTGAGTTGTGAGGAACCACCTGGCGCTTGCCTTGGCCAACAAAATGGGAGGGAGTGGAAGTAACATGCATAATTGCTGGCTGGAGGCTTTGAAGGCCCAATTTGTGATTTGCTCTTCCCCTGGCCAAGCTCATGATGGTCAAGATTCCATCTGCCAGTCTCTAACAATGACAGAGGAAATGACATGAAGAAAAGCTACCAATTGCCCTGGACAAGTGAAGATGATTTTGGAGCATTAGCTAGAAATGACCCTGTGTTCTGTTAAGATCTGAGGGCTGTTTGTCACTGCAGTATCTCTGGGCTGATGCAGCCTTGCACAGTTTTTAAGGGTGGACAGTTACTTGTTCTTTATAAATAGATCTTTCAATCCAGTGTCCCAATGACTTATACCAAAGTAGCATTACCAATTAGTTTAAGATCTTTATTATAAACTTCTACAGGTCCATAGAAGATTGCCAAATGCTTTTCCAGACACTGAACATCTCCTCTGGTCCTAGGTTTTTAAATCTTTGGACATGTTCTATCTTAGCCAGAAAGGTTTTCAGCTGCCAAATTAAGTCAATTGTTGTTTTTTGTTTGTTTTGTTGTTGTTTTTGAAATAGGGTCTCACTAGGTTGCTGAGAGTCTTGCTAAATTGCTGAGGCTGGTCTCAAACCTGCAATCCTCCTATCTCAGCCTCCCAGGTACTGGGATTACAGGCTTGCACAACCACACCTGGCTTTAAGTCGATTTTTCTAGTGGACAAAAAGGATACAGAGAAGAAATAATTAACATCAATAAGAAACATGCTCCATTGGATATGGAAGCAAAAAGAAAGAAGAGAATGTTCAAACCACTCAGATGGGATTCAGGAAGGTTGAAAAAAATAGCCTGACCTGGAATCAAGCTTTTATCAAGAAGGGGCTGAGCAACAACCAAGTTGTTCAAGTTCAGTCAACAGCCCGTGTGCCGCCCATCTCTAGGATGGTATTGACCATCTTCCATGTAGGTAATAGGTCCAGATCTATACTAGCAAGCCTGGCATTCTCACCCCAATCACACAGTCATGACACTGGCAGTTTTAAGGCCCATTTTAAAGATCTCAGCTGGCAAAGAACAGGTAGGAGGTAAGGTCTGGAAGGACTCCAAGCATGGGAAATTCTGCCCCATGGAGTTAGGGTGCCCACCTCCCAGAACATGGGGCATTCACCACCCAGAAGCTCACAAAGGCTTGTTAAAGGTTTTGCAAAGCTTAATTTTGGCACCCCAGTTTCTTCCCTGAAGTCACAGAATGGGGCTGAATGTTCAATCCTCCAGTCAGTTGGTCTTTGTGGTGCTGAGTCTAATGAGGGCCTCTACCTTAGGTCCCCTCATTAGCATGAACTCAGGTGTGATCAGGGGTTCTGTATGCCCCATCACTCAGAAGACACCAAGGGTCTTAGAAGCTCTTATGCCTTGACCCAAGGACTAAGGCCCAACATCATAGCAGCAGATGTTCCTACCATCACCATCACTCAGGGAATTAGTAGCTCTGTACCAGGAACTGAGACAGAGACCAAATATATGTTTCTTATCCGACGGTATCTCAGGTCCTTCACAATCATTCCCAAGAGGGGAACCTCTTTTTAAAGTCGTCAGCTGACTAAGCGAGGCTCACCCAAGATAATCTGCCTTTTCATTCACTCAAGATCAACTTTGAAATCTTAATTACATCTGAAAATTCCCTTCACCTTTGTCATATTCTGTGGGCAGGAAGCATGTTGCAGGTCCACCTACATTCAAAGAGAGGGGAACATCGAGGGGGAGGTTTACTATATGGATCATTTTAGTGTGACTGCTGCATCTTTCTTGATAATCAAAAATAAAATAACAAACACAGTAACTTCTGCATATTTTCTTAATATCACAATGGCTAAACTAGACACTATCATCATCACCATCGCTATCTTTGTCTCTGCTTCATTCTCTGAATGATGAGAAAGTGCTATACAGATAGATTAGCCCCTTCCTGTCCCTGCCCCTGCCCATTGTATTAGGTTTATGGTCCACAGCTGTACACTTCTAGCTCATATTCAACCTGTTCCCAATTATGACTGCTGCCCCCCTCCCAAGCCTTGTGGAAATTCTATTTAAGATCCACATATAAGAATCAAAGATGTTTTCTCCAACTAAGAAGAACTCACATACTTGATGATACCCTAAGAGATTTCCCATCCAGCTGGTGCTAGAAAGAGATCTAAGTTTAATAACAGAGATCCTGAAATAATTCTATCTCCTAAGAAAAAAAAAAGGGCTGGTGGTGACTACTAGATACAAAAGCTATTAGTAACTTTCTGCAGAAAGGCCATGGATGATATTTCAGAAAGGTTTCATCAAACAGACCATAGACACTAAGCAGTAAGAAAAAAATCTCTCCTGGTTCCTTTCAATCCAAAAATTTCAACTCTTTTACTTCATAATACAAAGCAAAGGGGGGAAATGTGGGACATGGATTATTTGACACTTTAGCAGCAATCATGAAATAGATTATGGCCGCCTCTGTGTCCAGTAAATGAGCAGACAGAATAAAAATAAATACAGAGCAGCATGGTAGATGTATTAGGCAGTTATGCTAAAAAAATAACACCTAGGAGATTTTTTTATAAGTTTCTACTTTTCTTAGATTCAACATTGATATGTTTTTCGCATTTAGTTTCACTAAGTAATGTTTATTATTAATTCAAATTCTCAATATTGAAAGAGAGATATTTCCCATATGGTTGACATGCTGCTCTGTAGGTTCATAAATTTGGAAGAGTTTTGATTAACACTGACAGAAAACCCTTTGAAAACATATGGCTGTATATACATCATGTCATTTCTAATAAGATGACACATCCTTCTTAGCTTTTCCCTAATAAGATGAGTTCAGTTGTATTTAAGAAACATGATAATATGTTGTTGATTTTTCTTTATGGGAGAGAAAAATGAGCAAAAATAAACTATTTTATTGTTGCAGCAGACGCTGAAAGCATAGCAGATAGTTAGTGGGAATTTTTTTTTTTTTTAAAGCGAGTGTTATCTCTAAGCACTTTTTATAGACCTAATTAGCATGTTGTAAACTTAAAGTGTTTTTTGACACCTCACATTTCTTCCTTGGTGATTCTGGTCCTAAGTCCCACCTAAAAGACTGGGGCTCCATCTCAACTCCACCAGGTTGCACACCTGGTCTCTTCAGGCCTTGCTGGTTGCAACTTTTATGGCATTTGGGCTCCTCCAACATGTTCTTATCCTTGGTAGCTTACAGTTTCAGATGAACCATTCCCTCTGTTTCTGGGTGGGTTTGTTTCCATTTCTTTTGAAACCCATTACAATAAATTCATTTTGAGAATTCTGACGAGCTATTTTAAGAATATTTTGAAATGTAACAAACATCGAAAGCAAGTCGGCCATTTGTATCAAGAATCCGAAAAAGTAAAACCTCATATCTCTTGTCCCCTTTTAGAACTCCACCATAAGGAAGTGATTTAATATGTGAAGAAAAATTTATTATCAAGGATGTTCATGATAGTATTATTTATTACAATGAAACATTCAAGAAAAATTTAAATTGCCAATAAATGGAAGAGAGTTAAATAAGTGTTGGTCATTCACAGAATGAAGAGCCTTTTCAGATCACTAACAGGCTGCAGGATAATAAAAGATTAAAGTTGAATTGCTAGAGAATACCCAACGTGAGCACCTATGAAATGTACACAATTAGTTTTTATAAAAAGTTTAAAACTCATCATCAACAACTAAGTAAGGGAAAGGTATAAGCTCACATTATCAACTATTAAAGATGGCAACTAAAAAAAGAAATTATTCTGGTGTTCCTACCCAGCACTGCAAAGAAAGATAGGAAGATGGAAGAAAAAGAGAGAGAGAAAGAAAAAAAGAAAGAAAGGAGGGAGAGAGGGAGGAAGGGAGAGAGGGAGGAAGGGAGGGAGGAAGGAAGGAAGGAAGGAAGGAAGGAAGGAAGGAAGGAAGGAAGGAAGGAAGGAAGGAAAGGAAGGAAGGAAGGAAAGAAGGGAGGGAGGGACGGAAGGAGGAAGGAAGGGAGGGAAGAAGAAAGGAAAAATGAATGCAATATGAAATCCTGAGATGCCTCATTAATTTGTAGAGAAGACTGAGGGATTGAATAGGTGGCATGGGCACCATTCTGGGGAAACTGCTTGCAGATTTGATCCCCTTCATACCACATTGGTGTCGGCAGATGGAGGAGGAGATGCCACGATATGGAGGAAAATAGTGATGCCAAGCCTCACTATTCTGTGTCAAGTTAGGAGACACGCTAGAATCAGGCATTTAACAGACCTCAGGAAGATAAGCAGCATCAAGATCCCTGTAACAAGAGCTCCCTGCATCTTCCCAGTCCCTTCTATACCATTAGGATAAGACAGAACAAAGGATGACAGGCATTTACTACAGTTTGGGTGGGTCCCCCAAAGTTCTTGTACTGGAAACTTAATCCTCAACGCAAGTGTTGAGAGGTGGCACATGAAGGGAGCAAGCTCCTGATCAAAGGATGAGTTTGCCTCTTTCTCCTCATTCTCTTACCTTTCCACTTCCTGCCATAGGATGGTGTGTCAAGAAGGCCTTTGCCAGGTGCAGGCCCTTTGACCTTGGACTTCTCAGCCTCCAGAACTGTAAGCAGTAAACCTATATTCTTTATAATTTATCCAGTCTCAGATAATCTGTTATCACAACATAAAACGGGCAAAACATAGGTAGCCCCCTGTCTTCCACTTCAAAGGAGATCACAAAGAAGTCGCAGTTATACTGTAAAGGTTATAAAGGAAGAGTTACTCCTACTACCATTTGTGGTAAATAAAAAGTGTGGACAACCATGCAAATGCCCTATAGAAAAGAAAGAATTAGTCAAGTGTGGTGGCGCACACTTGTAATCCCAGTACTTGGGAGGCTGAGACAGGAGGATCACAGATTCGAGGACAGCCTTAGCAAGTAGGGAAACTCTCATCAACCTAGTGAGACCCTGTTTCCAAGTAAAAATAAAATAGGGCTGGGGATGTAGCTCAGAGGTAGAATGCCCCTCAGTTAAATCCCCAGTGTCACAAAAAAAAAGAAGAAAGAAGGAAGGAAGGGAGGATGGAAGGAAGGAGAGAAGGAAGGAAGAAGGAAAGAGAGTGTTAGAAAATTAGAACAGAAGATAGATGAGAAACCCTGTCTGGAAGAAAACAACTTAAAACTATCAGAAGAAGTCATTCTGAGTGATTAAGTGCTTCATGCTACAGAGGAACTTAATAAAAATATAGAGTCAATCAGACAAAGCTGCAAAGTGAAAGTAATAACAGAATGAGAAAGAAAAGAAGATTGGATCAGTAATTTAAAGCATTGGGAAATTAAGCAACAGTATTCCAATAATCTAGAATTAGCAAGAAAAAGAATACATGTAAATAAAAATGAAGTCACTGGAATGAAGAAAATCTAGAGACAATCATTGTGAGTGCAGAGGGAAAAATAGAGTAAGGCAATTAGAAAGAAGATGGCAGAGAAGACAGTCTAACACAAGGATAAATGGTTTTCCTAAAGTAATACTCCAAAATCACAGAAAAAGTTCTTTTGAGACATAATAGTGAAGAATAAAGTCTTGGAAACAAAAGAACTACATTTGATATTGAAAATGGTACACTATGTTTCAGGGGCAAGGGAGGACGATAGATAAACTCACATGGAGATGTATCCTGGTGAAAATAAAGAAACTCAAGAAAAAAAGAACCCCCCAAACAGCAAATCCACCAGCAAGGGGATCTTCAGACATAGTATAATTTTCAATGTCAGAAGATGATGGGTCATTTTCACAAAGTTATGAGAAGAAAATGATTTGCTAAAGTGTTATACCAAGGCAATTCATTGTTTGAGTATAAAGGTCATTGACATTCTCAACCATGAAAAAAAAAAATCAGTTAAACAGGATCCATGAACCATTTTTTTAAATGAATTTCCAACAGAGCAAGCAAGCCAGTCAAGAGGTGCAGCAAATACAAATTTAAAACTAGAGACATTGTGGTTTAAAAGACTGGAAAAAACGATGAACCCAACTAATTACAGGCCAAAATTGAAAGGGAGAATTTATTGGAAGAATAGAAGAAACACACTACAAACCTGAAAAAGTTTATAAAGCATTATAACCAATAAAATTAGGAAGAACTGGGGAGGGAGATGAGAAGGAATATAAAAGAACTAATTTTATTATCACGGCTGCCTATTAAAATTTAATGATTAAATTCTTAATGTTTTTCATAGTATTTATTTTAAAATTTATAGTGGTCCTTTAGGAAACAGACTTTCTTATGACTTAAGAACATTTATCTGCAGTTGAAAAGCTCTCTATACTTATTCAATTTTTTATCCTGTTAACAACACAAGTAAAATTCATCTACTTTAAAGTAGTAAACGAAATACTATGTGGGACCCTGAATTGGAACAGAGAACATTAATAAAAGATGGGGGGCATTAGTGGAAAACTAGTAAAATTCAAATAAAATCTGGAGTTTAGTTAATAGTAATGTACCAGCATTGATTTCTTAGCTGTCACAAATGCACCATGGTAACATAGACATTAATTTAGCAGAGTCTGGGTAAGGAGTAGATGAAAAAATAATGTGCCATATTTGCAACTTTACAGTAAATCTAAAATAATCTCAATATGAAAAGTTTCCTAAAAATATTATGCATTATATATCCCTCTATCCTTCTACATCTTTGTGAGGAATAAAGCCTAAGATAGTATTTATCAAAAATTAACACTGGCTATTTTCTGGTAGTAAGTTCATTTTGTGTAATTTGGGTATTAAGTTAACAATAAAGTTATATTAGCTGGGTGTATGCAAAAAGCCTATAATCCCAGTACTTGGGAGGCTGAGACAGGAGGATCACAGGTTTGAGACCAGCCTCAGCAACTTAGCAAGACTGTCATCAACTTAGCAAGACCTTGCTTCAAAATAAAAAATAAAATAGGGCTGGGGATGTAGCTCAGAGGTAGAATGCCCCTGATTTCAATCCCCAGTACCAATCCCCCCTCAACAGAAACTCAATTATATTTTTTACTACAAATTATATTATTCCAAATTTTTAAAGAGAAACCAAAAATAGTGTTGCAAATAAATGTGAATATGAGAAACGCTTGTGCTATAACAATGAAAAAAGCAGAGGACCAAAAATAGAGTACTAATTTTATTTTTAAAATTGCATTTATGAAAAAACAACTAGGAAAGAGCTAGATTAAACGATTGCCTGTGTTTGGTTCTGGATTAATAGCTTACTTTCTTCTTCATGCATTTAAATTTTTTGCAGTGGTTTAACGATGGGTACACACTTAATAACAACTGAAAAATAAGCATTATGGTTTTACTGTTATCCAATGAAGTGGGGCCTGGCAGTTGGCGAGTCCATTGGAAAAGTTAATTAAAGCAGTGAATCATAAAATGTGATACATACATACCTTAAAGATTTAATTTTAACTTGAAACACATGGATGTTCACTCACTTGCCACTCTTTTGATGTTGAGCCAAAGCCCTTTCTTTGTGCGGGTCTGCTGATCTGAGTCCCAAGCCGTCTTGCCTTCAAAGCCACCAATAATGTATCATCCAGAAGTTCCAGTTTGGGGTTCTTTAAGGCATGATGAGCCCTTTAAGACATTTATAAAGCAAATTTTTTTTCTACATTTTTAGTCTTCTCCTAGTCTTTAATGTGTGTTTTACACACACTTTATCTGGCAGTAATTTATTGAGCAATTTGTCATTGTTAAATCTTTCATCGGTTTACACAAGGGTATATAAATAATAAGCATGTAAGATTTGCATAACCAGTTGCTAGAAAATTAGCATGAGTGAGTTCGGGAACACACGTGGCTGGGTCTCGGTCATCACAACTGGAGAGGATGGAAAGGTGGGGCTTAAGTGGAGAGTAACCTTGGGTGCAAGCAATCTGCGCCCTGTGGGCATCAACCAGAAGGAAACAGAGTCTTACTTTTGCATAATCCAACAAGTTGATGACATCAGGGCAAGCCAGGAGAGCTCCTGACTACAAATATCAAAATGGCAGACTCAGTCTTTGGTTAGTAATTGATGGATCAGGATTCCATCCAGATCTATGTTCTGCCTCTAAGGCCCAGCACTAAGAATCTACCACAGTGACTTTCATTAGCACTATCGGGTTAATGATTAAAGAAGGATGTGAACCAGGCTTGGTAGTGCATGCCTGTGATCCCATTACTTGGGAGGCTGAGACAGGAGGATCGCAGGCTCAAAGCCAGCCTCAGCGATTTAGTGAAGCCCTCAGCAACTTAGCAAGAAGATACTTTAAAAAAATAATCTCTTACATTGTCAGTGCAGAATGACTTTGTTCCCCTGATATCTCCTTATTTTTCTGAGTCTTAAAATCATCAGTTATTCAAACACAAAGTATATTATGCCACATGCCCTGCCTTTTATAGCTTTCTTTCTACTCAAGGCCTGAGCCACAGAATCCCTAGTCTCTTCCGGACTATCCACATCCCAGTTAGTCCTCAGTTTGCCAAGTACTGCCTGTAGCGCCAACTCACATGATCAGCTTGAAGATGCAATGGGAGGATCTGGACCCTGTGCTAAATACCACATCTGCTCCCAAGGTTCTTAGATATACAGCTCTTATCTCCTCGTTGCTACCAGTTTCATCTCCTTATCATTGTTTTAGCTTATACTGACCTCCATAGACTTATTTCTTAGTGTTATTTATTTCTTCTTTTTTTTTTTCAGCTAAGCTGCTCCAATGAATTATCCAGTTTGTTCTCTGTGTCCTCTCTTGATTTTTTCCCATTCCACTTCTTATCAAGGACACTAATGGGTACCATGTCTTTCCTAATCCAACGGTCTTCTGTTTTTATCTTTCTCGACCTCTCAGGAGCAAGCACTTGGCACATTTGACTACTCATTCCTTCTTGAAATGCTTTCTTCTCTACTACTCCAAGGCCTCATATTGTCCAGGTTTTTCTCCCATCTCAGTAAACCTACTCTCTCTCCTTTCCTAGTTTTTCTTTTGTGCAAACTCTAAAGTCGAAGGACTCCAAGGCTCAATTCTACATCGTATGGTGACTTCACATACTACACTGGCTTTATATATGATCTACATTTACATTGATTTCTTTTGACTCCTTCCTTTCCCCTGATCTCTAATCTATCCATCTATCCATCATCCTACTTGATATCTCCATTTGAATGGAATACAAGCATCTCAATTATGCCACAATATACAAAATAAATATTGATTACTCCTCATTAGAATCTGCTCAGTGACTTGCCCAGTGGGTAAATGGCATCACAATTTACAAGTTGCTCAAGGAAAAAAAATCTAGAAGACATCCTTGACTTCTATTTTCTTCACCCTCAATCATACTCAGCTCAAAGGCACATTCTATCATGTCTACCTCTGAACTGTCCACCTCCATAGCAGTTGCTGCCATAGCAGTTGTTCAGGTCAAGGTCAGTTCTAGCTTGGCCTGGTGGGGGTGTAAGACCTAAAGTTGGGGCCTAGTATTTTGTCCTGCCTTGACATCTGGTGAACTGAGAGGGTTTCAAATGAACCAACTGCAAATTCCTTACCTTTCTCTGCCACTACAGGTAAGAATTCCTATCCAAACAATCTTCCTTTTGGAAGAGACCAGTCAGTTCCTGCGTATCCCTGGGTAACAGATTTCAGATCTCTACTAACCTACAGTTCTATACAACCAACCAACTTTATTTGACTGTAGGAACCTTGACATTACAAAGCCTGCTTCCCACAGTAAACCTCCGGTACATGGTATATGGTGCCCTCTCCTCTCAGACCGTGAGAATATATAGCTCATAATCTATGGGCTGTATCATCTGTCCAGTGTCACGACTCTGGCTAGCTCCCTGTCTCAGTCATCTTTCTTACTCACTGCTTTACTCCAAAACAACTGGCCACATAACTTAAAGGAAGGACAATTTACTTGCTCACAGTTTTTGAAGATTTCAGGGTTCAGTCCATGTCAGGTCAGGTCTGTGGAGCTCAGAGAATGGCAGCAGGAATCAGAGAGAGGAAGAGAGAAAGGCTCCACTCTCACATCATGGAGGCCAAAGCAGAGAGCCAGCAAGGGGAGGAGGGAGTCATATATAATCCCCAAGGCTACATACCCAGAGACCCTTCTTTAGTAGCCAAGCCCTACTTTCAACATGGCTACCCTGTTTTCATGAGGACGAGGAGGACATGCTAAATCCAAACCATCACATCCCCTAAACCTGGGGTGGAAATCCTTCTTTCTCACTAGTGTGAATAGGAGTTGATTGAAACACTTGGCTTCCCCTAAAGTCTCATTCCAAATGTTTTCTTTGCTGAGAGATTGTTCTTGACTACTATTATCCTCTCTTTTTATTCATGGCACTTGTTATTCCCTGAATATTCTTATTTATGCATTTTTTAATTTGGATACATTTTAATCTCTGGCCCATTCCACTAGAATTTGAACTCCACATCTCTAACATCAGTAAATCCATCAGATCCGTTTTTAGATATGTCCTGTGGACAGACATGTCTTTTCACAACTCAGCCCTATCGGAACCGAAGCTAGTGCCATCTCTTACAGAATAATGGTGATCACGGCCTCCCTGTGCCCTCGGCTTCCACTCTCACTCCGTTCTCATGGCATCCAAAGGAACCTTTTAAAGGTGTGAGTTAGAGCACGCCTTGCTTCTGCTCACAGCTCCACACTCTGCCTGTGGCTCCAGCCTCCCTTAGAGTGGGTTCCCAAGTTCTCATGACCACAGGTCTGCTCAGCCAGCCTGGGTCTCTCTGCCCTGTCCCTTGCCATCACCCCTTGTCACCATGCTCCAGGCGCCTGACCCAGTTTGCTATTCAGAGTTGTGTGCTGTCCTTGTCTGTTCTCTCCACCCAGAAAACTCTTCCCCCAGTTAGGACCGCCACTTCCTCCTGCTCAAATGTCATTGTATTAGTCAGCTTTTTGTCATGATAACAAATACCTGCAGCAGGCTGATTATGAAGTAAAGAGGCTTATTTAGCTCATGGTTAGGATGGTTCAGGATGTGGCGCTGGTGTCGGCTCAGTTCTGGAGCGTCCCCTCGGCCATGTCACATCATGGCAGATGGTGAGAGGAAGCCAGAGAAATGCTCACGATCCAGCTTGGGCTTTTATAACAACTCATCCTAGGAAGCAAGGGCAGAGACTCCCTTCCAGGGCAGCACTCATAATGGCCTAAGGACTTCCACCAGGCAACTCCTTTTAAAAGTTCCATGGTACGCCCTGAGACCACCACCCTGGGGATCAAGCTCCCAATATATGGACGCATGAGGAACAGACCATGTCCAGATCACAGTCACCATGTCAGAGATGCCCATGAGTCACACATCCTCACTCTCTGTCCAAATTGCCTGGCTTCATTCTTTTAGGGGCGATGGCTGATTTGATTATTATAGTTCCTGCTAGGTTGTCAGGAGAAATAGGGACTCTCTCTGGCTCACTATTGTGTCCCCAGAGACTAGGTGCTAGGTTAGGGCTTAAAATACACTTGTTTAATTAATAAGTCTGTGTCTTGCTTACTATTGTATCCCTGGAGCCTTGAACAGTATATGTAATAAGATTAATATTAAAATAATTTGAAAATATTAAGAATAATTAAAATTTATCTAACACTGTTCTTAGCTCTTGATATCATATAATATAACCCTATAGAGTAGGTAATTTTTTTAAAGTGCACAAGATAGAATCCAGGGCTTCATACATACCAGGCAAATGCTCTACCACTGAGCCATACTCTCTAGCCCTTGGACAGGTATATTAATATCCTAGTTACAGATTTGGAAAGTGAGGTACAAACAGGCTATGTAACCTGCTCAAAGTCACATGTATACTAAGTAGAGACACTGAAATTCAAAATCAGGTGCAAACTGGTAGTAACCCCTACAAATGAATGACATAAAATGCTCATCAACAATCTGTCCCATGGCATCATTCTTGGACCTATTGGTACACAGGATGAGACAGCGGTCACCCATATCAGCAGCTCTATTTACTACAGAAAGAGAAAGCATGAGCCAATTCTAGATTATAGAAAAACCTGGAACACCAATAAACAGCACACAAGGACTTTAGAAAAAATTTTTGAGAGAGATTATATCTTTTAGTTCCTTACTTAACCCTCAGAAGGGTTAAAAGCCACTGGTTTTCAAAAAGGGAAAATACCGTATCCTAATTTATGTCTGTCTATCTCTTGACTGTCAGCAGGAATGCAGAAGGTCAACTCGGGCTGCACCAATAGGTGTTTCATAAGCTAAATGGTGATAAAGAATTAGATCAACTTGAAAGCCAACGCAGAAATGGAAGCGAATATGCACTTTCGGCAGGCCATTCCTCACAGGATGTAAATTACAGCTGCCTCAAGATATAGTAGGTGTTCACTCAAGTTTCTCTGTGGGTTTTCATAGCCCTTCCACTATTGTGTTTGAAGTAAAAGTTAATAAAAGTGCAGAAACAAGTTTGAAAAGGTATTGGTACCAAGAGATTAATTCAAGGGTTTTTAGAGGAAGTACCCGCCACTGTGAATGACTTTGGAATGAAAGAGGGGTCTCGGTCCACATGTGGTGGTCAGGAATGCCCTGACTTGGAGCAAGAGCCACAGGCACCGAGCCCTACCACCTTCTCCCCCAGGACGAGAAAAGCTGTGTTCAGTTATTGGCTCTTGGCAGCAGGTAAAACCCAGCTTAAGTGTCCCTCACACCACTGGGAGGCTCTGCAGCCTGCAGTCCATCTGGAAAACCTATTTTTCAAACTCAATCAAGCTCACGAAGGTAAGAGGCAGAAAGCAACTATGTTGACCTTAAAGGCCTTAATATCAGCAGGTTTTGTCAACAGAGACCAAATGCAGTGAGGGGTTGAGACAACTGTCAAGATCATTCAAGCCAAAGGCAACATTCCTCCCTGAACTCACTCCCACCTAGATGAAAACTTTTCCAAAAAGAAAAAAAAATGACCAGAATAATTCACACCAACTACATCGGTTGACCCCTCACCAGAAACACTGGGGGTGGGAGCCATGGTCCCGGACATAAAGGTCACAGAACTACAATGCTGAGTGGTTGCAATGGAACCCAGCGGAAGTGACCGAGACCCCACAGGGACCTTCGCTGTGAGGAGGGTTGACATTAAAATTGAATCAGGCTGGAAGAGTCACATTGTCTTGAAGCCAGGCAGGTCACCCCAACTAGCAAATGAAGCTTCCATGAGAGGCAAGACCCAGCAATTTTCACTTCATTCTTTTCCAACATAGAGCAAATGTTCCAACATAACATGACATTTAAACCTTACAATACACTGCGATGGGAAGGCAAATGCAGAACAGCAAGCATTTTTCAAAGGGGGTTACTAAGAGGGCACATTCAAAGTTGTAGAGTCAGGTTGATCTACAGCTATCTAATTACAAATACAAATGATGACCACTCTTCCTCAACCCTCTGGAGCTCTCATGTGCCTGCGAGGCAATCAGCAAAGGCCTATGGGATTCTGTCCACATTTGAAAGAGACTGAAACAAATCTGGAAGTTGGTTGATAGGATGTTTCTAAATTCAGCACCTGGGTGACATTCTGAAATTATGATATAAGGGCTTCGAATTTAGATTCTACTCTGATGAACTCTGTGAACAGCAGTGAGAAGGAGACTTGTTCGGCTGGTTTCCCACTCATCCGGGAAGCTCTCACCAAGCCACTAAGGTTCAGTATGATGTTACAGAAGATGGCTTCACTGCCCCATGGAGCTTAGGGCTGGAGCCAACACCAGGGAAGGCTCAGCTTAACAGGTGCCTGTGATGCGAAGGCCACGTCCCCTTGGCCCATCTGTTTTGGGGGCAAATGGAGTGGACATTTACATGGCATTTGCAGGATCCCATGACCAATGAATGTACCAGGAAGGCCAATCAGGCACAAGCAGACACTCCCCTGAAGCATGGGGGACTTACTGGCCCCAGAGCAACTCTCAGCCAGCAGGAGACAGAGATCTGTAGACAAATCTCCTAGACTCCCCCAACCTCCATTTCAGAAACTTCTCTAGAGATTCTGAATCTTCAGGATTCCTCAGAGGGTCCCCAGCAGGACTGAGCACAGTTGCCCACAGCACCTCTTACTGCAATGCATGCTGGCTTTTCTCCCTTCTCTACCCAGTTCCCTCTGCTTCATGTCTGCTTCCTGGGGTCCCCAACCAAATAAAATACTTGCACCCCAGTCCTTGTCAAGATTCTGCTTCAAGGAAACCCAAATGGGAGATCAGGCAAAAGAAGGAAAGAGGGAAAACAGATGCATGGAATGCACAGTCCTCTGGACCCAGCAGCATCTATCCACTTGAGCCAACAAGTTCCCTTCTCTTTCTCTATTTTATTTTACTTAAAGCAAATAGTGTTCAGTTTCTCATCACTTGTAACAATAAAGAAGTCCCAAATAAGTTAAGAGCTTGGGCATCTCAAATAATTCCCATGATGCATGCCTGCACACTCTCCAGTTGCCAACACCTTAATGTACTAGTGCTCTGTTGGCAAGATACCTGGCACACAATAGATGCAAATGGCATGCATTAAATAAATGAATCTCTAGCATTAATGTTAGGGTTTGGATTTGGAATGTTCCCCCAAAAGCTCATGTGTCGAAAGTCTGTCCCCAATGCAGCAAGGTTCAGAGATGGGTCATGGCTGGAGGAGATGGGTAACTGGGTGTGTGGCCTTGGAGACTGTGTCTGTCCCTGGCCCTTTGCTTCCTCTATCTCTGCTTCTGCCTGCCATGACTTGAGCAGTTATCCCCATCATACTCTGCCACCATGAGGTCTTTGCCTTGGAGCCCGCCATCCATGGACCAAACGGCTGAAACCATGAGCCAAAATAAACTTCTCTTCCTCTGAGTTGTTCTCATCAGGTATTTTGGTCCTGCTGATGAAAAAGCTGAGTAGTACAATAGGTTTTGGCTTCCCCTTATTGAGAAGAGGTAAGAAGTGGGCCTGATATGCATCATATGACGAGGGCTCACATTTAGCAGGTACACATGAGTATGGCCATGCTGTAAACAGTTGCACTTCTGAGTCCCTGAATATGCCGAGCACCCCCCAAACAACCTCCCCAAACCCCAGACTTCTCCATGATCCAGAAAGGTTAATACCTGGCCCAGCAGGGGCTCTTAGAGAGTATCAGTTCTGATTGGTCAGTGCTGGCCTTGCTCATTGTATAGTATTTAGAATCTCCCCCCCACACACACACACACATAAGGCCTAAGATTTTCATTCCCAATGCTATTTTTAAATTAATCCCCATAAAGCTCTAAAGTAATGCAACACAAACTTCTTAACACAAAAGAAATGTTTTTCCTCCAGACCTACCAAACTGCTAAAAATTCAAAGGAAACAGCTTTCTAGATAGTCTCTGCATGAATATTAATATTAGTCCAATACGCCTGCAGATGTAGTCTTGGGCTTTTCATCTGGCCACATGATGCACTGAGAAACCAACTGATCTGCAAAACTTTTCCCTCCCTCCTCCATGCAGCTCCTCCCGTGAACAGCAATGTGTGATTCTTTCGAATTTTCTTTGCCCTGCAGCTGGTGCTGTTCAATGGATTTTTTGGCACAAGAGAAACTCCCATCTGTGTCCCAAGTCCAAAATAATCAAGAGATTTTGGAGTTTATTTTTCCATGCATTTTCCTTCCTTAGTCTTCTTTAATTTCCATAGATAAGGCATTTCTTCAACTTTAAGAACCATATGTAATTAATGGTTCTTTGGAGGTAATACAATATACAGTATTTTCTCTATGCAGTCTGGGGAAATCTCATATATGGGTTCAAAATTGAGTGATCCTACTCAGTTATAACCCAGGTGGAATTCTACCAACAGGTGTGCTCATGGATGGAAAAGAAGGCGCATGTATTCCACATGTGCTGATAGAAATCCTCCAGAGAATACAGAAAATGGTAGTTCATGTGTCTAACCTTCTCTGGACAAGACACAATAAAACGTAGAGTAAGAATGGCTGCATTTCAGCTAAAGAAGAAACTAGGTCCAGCCATCAAGTGTAGATGTACTTGCTGAGATTATAAAGGAAACAAAATCTGCAGGAGATGCAGAAAGTGGAGTCATGGGAGAGAGGAAAAAAAAAATTGGAATGATGTCGAAATGGCTCTCAGTTTCAGATGAGATTACACGCATGCTCACTGACTTTGTTTTTCTCTGCCTCTCCACCATCCTTCCTCGTTGAAAGGATCTTTTCTCCCTAAGACCCTTTGTTAATTTCCCATAGCTGCTGTAACAAATTACTACAAATTCGGTGGCTTGAAACAACAGAAATGTAGTCTTTCTTGGTTCTGGAGGCCAGAAGTCTGAAATCAACACCTTGGAAAGGGAATCAGGGTGAGCAGAGCCACACTCGAATGGAGGTCCAGGGAAGAGTCCATGCCTTACCTCTCCCAGCTTCTGGTGGCTGTGAACATTCTTTGGTTTGTGACCTCATCTCTCCAGCCTCCACCTCTGAGGCACAATGCCCTTTCCTCTTCTCTCTGAACTCCCTCTGCCTCCCTCTATAAGGACACCTGTGATTGTGTTAAGATCTCACCCAAATAATGCTGGATCATATTCCTACTGTGAGTTCCATAACCTAATCATACTGCCCAAGTTTTCACCGTATATGGTAACATGCATAGGTTCTGGCAATTCAGACATGGACATCTCTTTTTTTTTTTTTTTTTTTTTTTTGCGGTACTAGGGGTTGAACTCAGGGGCATTGTACCTTCGAGCTATACCCCTAGCCCTATTTTTTTTATTCTTTATTTTGAAACTGGGTCTCACTAAGTTGAGGAGTGCCTCAGCTACCTAGTGAGGCACTCCTCAATTTAGTGAGACAAGGCCAGATGGGAATGGAAGATAAATATCCCAACTCCCTCACTCCTGGGGCTCCTAAGATGGGACAACTCTGAATATTCTACATTCTCTCAGAGTCCATTCGGACTGGGCTCCGGCAGCCATCATAGTAGCCTAGTTTCTGTGCGTGTTTTCTAGCTTCCTTTTCTTCTCTGTCTTGTTTCCCCATTTCCCAGCTGTTCTCTCTAGAACAGCCTCCCACAGTCAGAAGCCAACCCACCTGGGACAGATCTCACGTGCTCACCTGGGGATTCAACACCAGGTGTAGGAAGCATGGGCTGCAAGGGTCACCTCACATTTCAGTTACCTTTCCACTGTCTGGGCCTGCTGGAATGAATTGGAGGGAGAAGAAAATCACAACTCAGGGCCACATGGTCTAAGGCTCGACAGTCACAGGACAGCCTCTGGAAGGCAGAAGACCCACGCTAGGGCTGGGGAGCCAGGGCCGAAATCTTTGCTGGCAAGATCCTAAAAGGGGAATTGTCACAGTACGAATTCAGGCCGCTCTCCTCCATACTCCTTTCATGTTTGAGGATTTTCCTGTTCCCTCTGAATGCAGACTATGATAGTGTTAATCTCATATAAATAGAAAACAGCCCCAAAATGTATAATAATTGCATGCACCACTCCTTTTGTCAACTTTTTGATTTAGTGCAACTCGCCCAGAGCTGGGTTTTATTGTATTATGATACGACAGTAATCTTTTCTGAGGCTTTCACTTTATTTTGTTACATTTATCTAGTGCGCCAGATTCACACTCCCACAGTAACCATATGGGGGAAAGCCACAAAAGCTGTTAAGTACATTTAATTACTGTTTTGATGAGCTCATATTTTAATTATGTTTATTGATTCTGTGTATATTGAAATAGTTTTAGCATTTCCAGAAAAGAAAAAAAAACGGAATCAATATGCAGTAATTACTGAGCATTTTATGATTGTGTGTGTAATTAAAACTTTCATAAACTATTTTTGAAGAACATATCCCCCTTAATCCTATAGCACTGATTAACTGGGTTTCTCACTGTACTTAGGTAAGCTTTGGTTTTTCTTCTATGTAGATGGAAAATAGGGTTCAGTACAAAAATATGTTTACAGTCAAATATTTCTGACTTTAAATGTCTCCCTTCCAAAACAGCAGAATGCACATATTGTACCTTACATGATTTGCTAAAACACCGCTAACAATGATAAAACACAAATTTAAACTTCCTAACAATTCGATGTTGCCAACTCAAAGATTACTCCAACTGTCAGCCATACATATGTTCCTGCTAACTGACAGATTAGGAAAAAAACAACAAAAACTCAACCCTTCAGTGCCTGCATCCATCCTTTGCTCATATCATCAACGCTTTTACAGTTCTTAGGAAATTTTTACTTTAAAAAACAAAACTGCAGAAGCCCCACATTATTCAGAGAATTCAATTAGAACCATAATCATCTTGTACATTTCCATATACTCAGTCTGTCTGTGAGAAAAAAAAAATGAAGCAAAAATAAGGAGTTGTCTCTTTAAAAGGTGATGCCAGCCCATCTGTTCCCGGAACAAGTATTTCTAGCTTTCACGATCCACCTGGCTCTGTGTTTCTAGAAACATCATTCCCCCAGCCACCATCAGCAGCATCACCTGGCGCTTTCAGCAGCCTGCAGACTCCTGGGTCCAATGCCAAGCCTCAGGGCCTCTAGGGAG
>PVLC010028955.1:0-20597 GCA_004027655.1 Graphiurus murinus
CATAGGCAGGCTTATTAATTCATCCAGAGAGACAAAAACCAAGATATGTGATCAGAGTTAAGTCAATAATGTCATGAAAAAGTTGTGGTAATAAAGAGAAGGAATGCAATTGTAGACAGATACAGACATATTGAACTAGTGGGTCTTCTTAAATTACTTTTATATCATATGCCAGAGGGCCTTCAATGGAGAATCCTAAGTAGAAGGACACCCTTTCTATATTCCTGCCACTCCGGAGTGGGCCTGAATACACGGATATCACTGGTATTTTTATTTTTTCCTCTCTTCCGTACTCTATGGAGATTAGCTTGCCTTCAGCCTCACCTCTTAGCCGAAGCAGAAGGTCTCTGACTTCATCTTTCTTCCATACATCTCCACTCTGCCAGAAGGAATTTGTGTTGTCGACTTCATTAAAGTTCTTCTCTATCTCGCCCTTGTGAACAAGACTGTTGAAACCCTTCCCCTTCCCCAGATAAAACAGCGTGCTTGCCTGCTTGGACCTGCACATGCGCTTATACTGTCCCCTGAAGGATCTAGTTAAAGAGGAAACATACTTGTCCATCAGTTTGGAATCTTGATCTAGCTCTTGATTTTCTGGCCAGAACAGGAGGCAGGCCAAGAAATAAGGATCTGAGTATGGATGACATAGTCCTACAAATTGGAGGATTTCTCGGAGCTGTTTTTTTAGCATGTTAAGTGGTTTTATGGACTTAGAACTGGGTTTTAGACAGCTGAGAATAATGTTGGCCAAGATGAAATTCTGTTTCTCTTTTATCATCCGTTTACTTGGGTTTTGCTGCAATAGGGAGGTGTACTGATTCACTATGTTTTCCATTTTGGTGGCGGCTTCTTTGTCTTTTGAATTAAGATAGTCCAGGAGTCCAGAAAACCTATCTGCTCTCAAAGCCTCTAGGATTTTCCTGCAATTCTCCTCCTGGAGTAACAGGCTCTCTTTGTCCCGTAATGGACTCAAATCCAAATGGCAGAAATATTCTGTATATTTCCTGAAACAGCGACTGACTTTCTTACTTAATATGCTTTCTGCCATTTCTTTTTGGATAGTCCTTGTTTTCAAAAGAACCATGTAATCGGCAAAAAAATCAAAGCACCTTTTCAAATCTGGTTGTATATTTCGTAGGTAGGATGTGAACTTACTAAGAGCCAAATAATATTCATTTTTTGGATCAGGGGCAATGTTCTCCTTTCCGGATAAAAATTGTACCATTGATTTTTTAGATAGTTCATTCTCTTGGTGGAAAAAAGGAGTAAGCTCGAGAATCTGGATAGTGTAAAGACCAACTTCTATTTCACCCAAGAAACCAGCTGTATTGTATGTATCATATCTCCTTTGGGACTTCTGTGGTGACCAGGCCTCAGTTTCATAATCTTTACTATCAGTTTGCTGTTGAGATTCTTTGAAAGCCCTAGAGGCTTTTTCAGCAGCTTCTAGGAAATATGTTAGATCATGAACAGTAATGTTTCCACAGTTCTTGTTTTCATCCAACCACCATTTAATTTCACTTTTGTAGACCTGACCGAGTGTATCGGAGATATAGGAATTTTTAGGTGCTCTCTTTTTAGCCAAATTTGCCCACTCCAGAGCAGTGTTAAAGTTCTTCTCTTTAATGTAGAAATACCTTGCTAAGGCTTGGCAAATGAATGCATTTTGTGGGAATCGAATGCTTCCTTCATTCAAGACCCTCTCAGTCTCTTTATTCTGCAAAGTTTCGATTAATGGGGAAAACAAAGTGTCCATTTCATCTCCATACTCCTTGCGCTGCCTTGTAAGCAAAAGAGTTTGCACATCATGCTGAAATTTGTCTCTTCCTATCCCAGAATCGTAGAATAAATTCTCCTTTAACATATTCAATGCAATTTGGCATTTGTCCATGTGATAGCTTCTTTCCAGCTCTTTTAGACAGCAAATGGCGATCAGAGGGTGAATGATCCGCACCCCTGTGTACCTCCCGTATTCTGCAACTTCTGTCCTTATTAAAAGGGTAGAATAGGTGCCCATTTTATCTTCTAGGCTTTCAGGTTTCCAGGGTGTACTAGTGTAAATGATTCCCAAGAATATTTCACACTGTGACAATGAAATTGTAGAATCAGTAACATAAGAATTGAGTAGGGCCAGGAAAGAAATGAGTTGGGCTTCCTTGCTGTCAACATTCTGTTCCTTAAGGATATTCCTCACTACATTTTCTATATAGGCTTCATCAAAATTGCCTTTCATGATCATGAAGGAGTAAAAGTCTTCGCAGTTCTTGTGCTGCTTCTCAATTTCCTCCAGTTTTGCCTCAAAAGCTCGCTGTTCTTTGGGAGAAAGTTGGTATTTTAGTGAAATACTATTCGATAATTTTGCACTTGCATCTGGATTCTGGGACCTCATACAGTTTAAGATAATGACCAATGTCTTTTCATATCGCAAACCCTTCTCTGCTAAAATGAAATGGATAGCATTCTGTAGAATATAGATGTTTTCCTGTTCTTCAAAATCGTCCACAAGGAGCAGCACAGGGATGTAATCCTGGGGGCTGATCGCCTTGTAGGTGATCAGCTTGCTCACTTGCTCTCCAATTTCTGCAAAATCAGTTGTTTTGTTTTTTAACACAGCACATCTGAACTCTTTCTTTAGGTCCCAGAGAACATGCATAGCCAATGTAGTACCTCCACAGCCTGGGTGATGATAAAGGTTGATGATTTTTGCAAATAGTGGTTTAGGAGACTTTGCACAGACGTCTACTAAATGTTTAAGATCTTCATAACTGTCCCGTTTCACAAAAGCAGAAGAGTAGTGTTCAGAAGAAAAATAGAAGTTCCACCAGGATACTTTGCCACCTCGATAAAAATGTTCTTCTTTTGATGTTTTAAATTCTAGGAATTTAGTTTCATCTTTCTCTATGTCTGTGTCTCTACACTCATTTTCACAGAGGATTTCCAGTGCCGTCAAGATATCCTCTTCCTTCTTCTCTAGGATGACAGAGGAGGAGCCCTGGGAGGGCAAAAACCTTTTTGATGATTGAGTCACTGACTTCAGTTTCAGGATGGTATCATTTACCAGTCCTATATTTAAAGTGGAAATACTGTGGTTTGCTAACTCATCTGCAATTGCCAATCTTGTTTGTAGTAGATCTTTCCATCTCTGATAAATCTGTGAGTTTGCACAGATACACAACATGTTTTCCATTCCTTTGAGAGCTTGGTAGAAGGCACAGAAAGTTTCAATTAATGGATCTCCCGGGCTTTCCACTGAAGAGAGTAAGAGAAACACCACCAAAAATTTCCCTCGTGCCATTATATTTTCATCCGTGAGAAATAAAATCAGTTTTCTGACTTCAGAAGCCCTATCTCTCTGCCATAAATGTGGTTCTAGAGGTTTATAGGTCTCATTTTTCAGATCTGATCTGCCATTGCAGAAAACCCAGCTGGGCTGCTCATAAAGATTCAGTGTAGAAATCTTCTCCCTCACAGTAGCTGTCTTGTCCTCATATTGATTTGGAAAGTGAAGGTTTGCTACTCGGCTTTTTTTGTAAGCACTGACCACTCCATTGATGGCAGATTCAGGATCAAATTCCAGCACAGAAAACAATTTAATTTCCTTTAGAAAATCCAAGTGCTTTATCTGTTTTGAATTGCACTTATTTGTTACAAGAATGTACCAATTGTAATATGAATTATCCAGTGAGTCTCTGTTTCCAATGAGAAGTTTAACCAGCTTCAATCCTTCACACTCCTGCTTGGTTGCCTTCATGCCATGTTCTTCTTCGGCCTCTTTTCTAGCTGCTACCAAGGACTTTAAGTTGAATATAAATGCTTTGAATTCTATATCCCGTTGCTTGCTATTGGCCAGGATATCCTTAGAGCTAGCTCCTTCTCTCACAAACAGTGAACACTCCTGGTTTTGTTTCCAGGTGTTATCTACATAACTTTGCATCTTAATGTAGAAATACTTTTCTTTGCAGACAGAGTGTTTGGGAATAATGTCCACTTCGATGACAAATCGGTCAGATGGTGTATTGTTCTGCAGTAGGACTTCCACAAACCTTGGTTCCCGGATACACTTCTTGGCCTCATTGATCTCACTTTCTTCAAAATACTTTTTGATCATTATATTGAAGTGGTTAATGAAGGCATCTTTACTGTCGACTTTCACACCGACAATTTCTCCATGAGGTTTGTCCTTGATTCCAAAATGGATGGTACCATTGGTGCGTGAATTCATACAAGCTGATGCAAATCGGAAGACTTCCCTGCTAAATTTCATTTTAATGTCCTCTTCTGTAGCTGTTTCTGTATTTGTGAGAGCTTTAAACTCATGTATTGGGTCAATGAGATTGAGTGGTCCTGTTTCCGGTTGTAGAATATAATGTTCTATGTAGCGTTGGCCGTCATGGAAGCAATCAAAAGGATATGGCATGCAAGTCAGCCGTTCAGTTTTGGATTTATTATTTTTCTTGTTTGTAGTATTTGCTACTTCATTTAATGCATTTTCTTCCCTAATAATCAATTCTTGTTCTTCGGAATCTCTGATCTCATGATTAATATTGGATGACATTGATTTCTCCTTCTCCATTTTGGACTGTTTTGGCTTTTGGGGGTGTTCTTTTTTGGAGGGCTTTGTATGATGGAATTCTCCAGAATCCCGATTGTCACTTTCAGGGGAACTATTATTCAATTTGTTCAATGTACGTTTTATCAGAAGTGCTGGACCTCGTGGCAGTCCCATTTCTCTAAGATCCTTCTCAGTTAATTCCTGTAGGACCAATCCTGTCACTTCTTCGTTGAACAGAATTTTCCCATATTTCTCATCAATTTTAAGGTCTTCGGTTACCCATTTTATAACATGCTCTTTGGTCCAGTCTTCGATCATTTTGGGTAGAGTTACTTGTTCATTCATGTCAAAGCTTTAACTTTATTCCTTGGGAAGAGTAATACAATAAACATTTTAGGATTAAACTTTATCATTGAAATCACATAGTCAATCATAAAAGTATATATACAAATGATATATATCATTTATATATAAATACATATATATAAGTCATAATATATAAATATATAATATATAAAACATTATTTATATATAATAAACATATAAACTAATTACATATTAATCATATTAATAATATAATTAATTATATCAATTAACTATACATTAATTATATTGTTAATATAAATTAATATATATTAATTAATCATATTATAAACATATATTGATTATATAAATTAATAAATAATTATCATGGTTAATTATTATATATCATTATAATTATTATAATTATAGTATAATTATTATATTATATATAATTAATTATCTTAATTAATATGAATTAATATAAATAAATTATATATAATATTTCTCATGGCTGACTTAAAACTGCTTGCTATTTAATCGCTTTATGGTCCTAATGAATCCCTTTGCTTTACAGGTAACTGAAAGCAGTCTAACTAGGTGATATACTATTTTATCTTCATAATAATGTTTAGGCTTAACTTGTTGAAGGTTGCAGAATCTTAAGTATATACAAATTGGTTCCCATAGCAGATTATTGCAAATAAACTTTAAAATGTGAAACAGTGGAGGCAGTGGAGATAGGTTGGGGATAGAAAATTCTGTTCATAGGTTGGAAGCTGGCCATTTTTATTACATAGTAGTAACAAAGCTATTGGTTAAACCATCACTTATTGTTTTTTGGAACTCAAGCTGTTAGTCTATAAGACGAGTGCTTTCCAAGACTTGGCTGCAAAATGTTAGGATAAATGATGTCTTTGGATAATTCTTGTGATTCTCAGAAGGTACAAAAAGAGACTAGCAGTTCAAGCCGGTCTGGCCTGTTTGAAGCTAGATAGGCATGTTCTCTCTCATATGTGAAAACTAGGGAGAAAATAGGAAAGAAAAGGGATCTCATGAAAATGGAGAAAGAGGTAAGTACAGTAGTAGAAGAGGGTTAGGAGAGAGAAGAGGGGAGGGAAAGGAAAAGGGAATTTTGATGAAAGAAGCAGGCCAAATAATGTTATGCACACATATGAATAGATTACTATGACTCTCAGTGTGATGTGCAATTACAATGGACCAATAAAATATTAATAAAAACTTAAGCAAAAATATTTTCATCTGAATTATTGATGTGATTCTGGTGAAAGTCCTACCATTAGGTATTCTGCTGAATTGCAAAGGCTGAATATTCTAGATCCTTCGAACAGGGACTCTCAACCATGACTAAATATGGGAATCACCTGGGCTCCACATCGGAAGACTCAGTTGTAATTGGTTGAAGAAGTAAGAGTGGTATTTTCAGGCCTTACTACTTTAAAAATACTCCTGGGTGATTCTATTGTGCAGACAAGGTGAAGAGCAGGGGTTATCAAGGTGTGACCTCCAGACCAGGAGCATCACTGGGCAGCTGGATAGAAATGTCAACTCTCAGGCCCCACCCCAGACCTCCTGAATTAGAATGAAAAAGAGAGGTCAATAAGCTGCTTTAACTAAGTGGAAAAACAAGAAAGGGAAGTGTTTTAATGAGGATTGAGGATCAAATAAAACTAAATTATTAAAATAAACTATAAAGAGAGAAAATGCATTGCCAGGCATGGTGGCACACGCTTGTATTCCCAGCATTTGGGAGGCTGAGACCAGAGGATCGGGGTTCGTGGCCAGCCTCAGCTACATAGTGAGACACTCTGCAACTTGGTGAGACCCTGTTTCAAAATAAAGAATTTTTAAAAATAGGGATGGGGGTATACCTCGGAGGTAGAATCCCCAGTACTGTTAAAAAAAAAAAAAAAAAAAAAAAAAAAAAAAAAAAAAAAAAAAAAAAAAAAAAAAAAAAAAAAAAAAAAAAAAAAAAAAAAAAAAAAAAAAAAAAAGAGAGAGAGAGAGAGAGAGAGAGAGAGAGAGAGAGAGAGAGAGAGAAAATGCAAACAATTTAAAAAGTTTAAAAGTTTGTAATTTTTTAAATGAAAGAGAGAAGGGACTTAAGTTTTTGCAAATTTGACTCAACTGTGTTTGTCATTTCTTGTAAAAGCTCACCTGGAAAGTTTCCACAAAGTCAAACATGGATAACCAATGAGCTAAACTGGGGCTTCTGCCTGCAGCCCTGTGACCAAGAAGAAACTCACAGTAGTCATTTCTACTAGAATGATCTGCCCATTCTATAGGCATGAAACCGCTGGATGTAGCCCCTTCTGCTTGCCTTGATAAGATATTTCCTGGTTGTTTCAGTGTCTTGACTTAGTTACCCCTGGCTGCAATCTTTAGGTCACAACTAGTCCTGAGCCAATCAGGAGGACTATGAACACTATAAACATATTTCAGATAATGGATTCTATTCATTTGTAATGCAAATGGAAGTAGTATTAGAAGTCTCATAAGAATTAGCACGTGGATCACAACCACAGATAATTATTATTTGACCTTAAATTGTGTCCTTAATCATTCACTCAGCAAATAATCAGTGCCTATTATGAGCCAGGCATCATGCTCAAGAAAACCAGTGGCAACCAAAACAGATGTGAAGTTCTTTCATAGTACTCTAGTCCATTGGAAGAAATTTTTTAAAAAATCAAATAAGTCAGACACACACTCAGAAAAGTTTATAATAACAAATTTCAGTTAAGTGCTATGTGTAAGGAAAAAAGGCGCATAGGACCGATAAGTGAAAAGGGGCAGTGTCATGGGGAGGAGAAAGGGGACACTGGGCAGGTGAGGTGGGGGGCTGCTGGAGTAGGGTGGGAGGCAGGTGGAAGAGAATCCAGGGGGGATGAAATGAAGGGTCTGTTCAGTTGACCACCCAGAGGCCTGTCTAGTAAATGTGTAAGGAACATGATGTGTGTGCTCAGCATGGGGCAGTACCTTCAACACCCAGAGTCAGGGCACGGACCTGCCATGGAGCACCCTGAGCAAAGGGATACAGAGCAGTAGCTGGGTCCTCCAGCCTGCAGGCCTGGGAGGCTCGACCCTTGTCTTTCTGCCTCCTCTTCAGAAGCCCTAAGTGTCAGTCATCTGAGGTAAGACTGAAGGGAGGGTACTTGTTTATAAGCATCATATGGAACTGATGATGTAAGCAGTTATTAAACAGTTCCTTCCTTCCTTCTTTCTTTCTTTTTTTTTGATACTGGTATTGAACCCAGAGGCATTCTGCCTCCTAGCTATATCCCCAGCCCCCTTTTTTATTTTGAAACAGTGTCTTGCTTTGTTGCTGAGTCTGTTCTTGAGCCTATATTCCTCGTGTCTTAGCCTCCTAAATACTGGGATTGCAGGCGTGTGCCACCATGTCTGCCTTAAACAAGTCCTTTTAAACAAGTCCTTTTTTTTTTTTTTTGCAGTACTGAGGATTGAACTCAGGGGCATTCTACCTCCGAGCCACACCCCCAGCCCTATTTTTTATTCTTTATTTTGAAACAGGGTCTCACTAAGTTGCGGAGGGCCTCACTAAGTAGCTGAGGCTGGCCGCAAATCCTCCGGTCTCAGCCTCCCAAATGCTGGGATTACAAGCTTGAGTCACCACGCCCAGCTTTAAACAAGTTCTTAATGAAAGGCTTTTCCTGAAGTCCTTTCAGAGAGAAGGCTGAGCGACAACAGCAAATTAACAAGGCCCTCTGCAACTTAATGAGACCCGGTTTCAAAAATAAAAAATAAAATAGGGATAGGGGTATGGCTCAAAGGTAGAATGCCTCTGGGTTCAATCCCCAGTAAAACACACACACACACACACACACACACACACACACACACACACACACGCACACACACCTCTCATCTGAGATGTTAAAAAATCATGACTGCCATAGTATCTTAAATCTCAGTCTTAAAATATTTCATACTTAAGAATTTGCTAAATATTTGATTTTTACACATTTTAACACATTTTTTGATAAGTGGCTGAAGGGAAAAGGACATTTATGACTGCAGACACTATTACTGTTGTGATTATTGGTGGCCAATAGACATATCATTGATCTTTCCAATATACTGGACTGTCACCTGACTCACTACTGCTTGTTTATTGACCTTAATCTCAACCTATCTCCACTCTCATGGTCATACCTTTGACCTTATCATTACAATTATGGGGTGAATAGTGCCCCTCAACATTCATGTGCTGAAGTTCTAACCTCTAGTACCTCAGAATATGACCTTGTTTGGAGATAGAGCTGTTGTAGATGTCTTCAGTAAACATGAGGTCATTAGGATAAACCCTAATGACCTTATTAGGTCATTAATAAGGGCTAGTGTCCTTATCAAAAGGGGACATTTGGGCACAGAAGCACACATGCAGGGAGAACAGTTTGTGAAGACAAAGGCAGAGGTCAGGGTGATGTTCGATAGGCCCAGGATGACCCAGCACACTAGCAGGTGATAGCACAGCCCCAGATCTTGGACCTCTAGCCTCTAGAAATTGGAGACAATTCATTTCTGTCATTGAAGTGACTCAGTTTGTGGTACTTTGTTATGGCAAGCCTAAAAAAGAATACAATCATCCAGACTACAGCCATTGTCATCTCTGTTTAGACATCTCACTCTCACCATTTTCCACTCTACCCTCACTGCAGTTGCTCCTCAGATGCTATTATTATTTTTTTAACCACCAAAATCTTCAATCCATGGATCTTGCACATCCTCACTCACCCTTTGTCCTCACTTTCCCCTTTGACTTGCTTAATGACTTTTGGCCATTCATTATAATCACTCACTTTCTCCTCCCTCATACAACTTCCTAGCTGAACTACAATGTTGGTTTAATCCACCTCTTGGCTGCCATCCGCTCATCCAAACATGGCTGGACGGTGACCCTCCACCCCTGACTGGTCTCATGTTAATGCCCCCAGCTGTCATACTTCACTGTTTCCTCTCTTGTCAAACCTCCAAGGATGTTTGTATCACATTGAACTTCGCTATGATGTACAATTGCAATGTAGTAATGAAATTATTTAAAAACAACAAAACAGAAATCATCCAACACCTGTACATCACTGTTGCTCTCAGGCATCCAAAGAGAACTTTGGCAAGCTCCCCAAACCACATCTTCTCACCAACCTGCATCTTGACTTTTCTTCTGTCACTACACTGGTATCTTCCACCTGAGTTTCTATTCTCTGAATGGGCTCTTCCAGTGAGGCTGGCCTTTCTGCTTGCACTAGCTCTCTCACCTTTTCTTGTCAGTACAAGGAAGTCATTCCAGTACTTCTACCCTCTCTGTTTGTCTTCTCTAGCCTTTTTCTGTCCATAGGGCCTTCCTTTCAGCAGAAAAACATGGTATTTTTTTTTCATGTTAAACAAGACTTTTTCAATTCTCTTTCTGCTCCCTAGTTCTTTTTTGCTTCACAGAGCAGCCAACTCTCCTCGCTGGTTCCTGTTTCTCTACTTTCATCCCCTTTAGAAAAGTTGCTCCAACCAGCATTTGTTCTCAGCATTCCACAGAGACTGTGCATTTGAGACAGTCATCCTCTTTCCTTGACACTCTCCTCCCAGGCTTTTCGGCCACTTTCCTCTGCTCTTTCTGATCTTTTTCAGCTTCCTCTTCTGGTTCCTGTGGGCACTGTGAGGTGTGGAAATGAAGCCTTGCCAGAGGAGGACCGAGAACAAAGGAACAAAGAAAGAGGAACGCCCCTTGACTATTACCCTGCCCCAAGATGACCTGGTCACTAGCCCACCAACCAGCAGCTTATACAACAACTCCTGTACCCTCTCCCACTTCCTTGCCCCATAAAAAGCCTCAGGTCTGTAAAGAGGCAGGATCCTGACACTCGTGGGCTCTCTCTCCGGTTAGATGTCTCTTTCCAGGTTTTATTCCTGAATAAAGCCGGTTCCTTGCTGTCATGCCATGCTTTATTTGTCCCCATATACTCCAACAGTAATGCTGGAGTATAATGCTGGAGTGATTCTCGGATTTAGTCTGTGTGTCTCTTTTCTAGCTAGAGTTTGAAACTGAATCACGTTCATCTAGTATTTAAATGCAGTCTATAGGCCTACGACTTCCAAACTAGTATTGTCAGCCCTGGCTTCTCCTGTGAGGACCTTCTCTATGTCTACCTGAATATCTAACAGTCTTTATAAAATTAACATGCTCCAAATCTATCTTCTGATACCTGTCCCTCCCACCGCCAATCTACTCCTCCCCCAGTCTTATCAATCAGTGGAACTCCTCAATTGTTCAAGGCAAATTCCCTACTGGCATCATTGCTTCCTTTTTAACACACCCCACAACCATAGCCTTACAAATATTCTCAGCTTCACCTTCCAGTGCATGCAGAATTTCTCCATTTCTTAGATTCCTACCGCTGCCTCGGAGGTCTACGCCATCGTCTCCTCCCTAGATTATTTTAATCACTTGTTACCTGGTCTCTCTGACTCTGGATTTTCCCCTACTCCCTACTCTATTCATTCTATTTTCAAAGTAGCCACAAATATGGTTCTGCTCAAATGTAAGTGGAATCCTGTTACTCTGCTCAAAACGTTCTAATTACTTTTTTTTTCTTTTTTTGGTACTGAGGATTGAACTCAAGGACATTCAATCCCCAGTTATACCCCCAGTCTATTTTATTTTGAAACAGGCTCTCACTAAGTTGTTGAGTGTCTTTCTAAGTTGCCAAGGCTAGTCTCAACCTGAGATTCTCCTGTCTCAGCCTCTTAAGTACTGGGGTTACAGGCGTGCACTGCCACACCTGGCTCCCACTGACTTTTAATCTCACTCTGAACAGAAGCCAAAGTTCCTAATCAGGTCCTCCAGGATCTACCCACACCACTGCGTTTTTTACCTCACTGCTTTCACTCATTCCCCTCCAGCTGCTCACCCGTCTCAAACATGCCAGCCGTGCTGCCACACCAGGTCTTCAGACTAGCGATTTCCTCTGTGTGGAATGGGCATCGTCTAGATACCTACGTAGCTCACACCTTCACATTCTTCAGCCCTTTACTCAAATTCAGTAAGGCCTTTGTTGGGTACCTTTCCTGAAATTTCATGTTAGATCAGAGTCTTCTCCTTCCTCCGGCACTTTCCATTACTGTTTCCTGCTTTAATTTCCCTTTTGGGGATTTGCATGCTATACATTTTATTTTGTCTTTCTCATTGTATCTCACCAACTAAAATACAACCTGTAAGAGAAGAGACATGTATGCCTCTCATTCATTGATGAATCCCCAGGGCCTGACATAAAATTAGTACTCAGTGAATATTTGTTGAATGAGGAAATTAAGATTTTTTTTTTTTGAGGGTTGAAAGCATTGATTTGTCTTTGTGGAAATCCATGAGTAACAATGTCTGGGGAGCAAAGCACTTGAAAATGTCTTCATTTTGTCATCCATAAAACCAGAATCAACTGCAGCTTCCAAGTCAACTGGTCATCATGAATAAAAAAAGAGTTTACAGCTGGGCATGGGTGTAGTGGTGCAGGGTTATAATCCCAGTACTTGGGAGGTTGAGACAAGAGGATCCCAAGTTCTAGGCCAGTCTCGGCAATTTAGCAAGGCTCTCAGCAACTTAGTGAGAACATGTTTCAAAATAAGAAATAAAATAGGCCTGGGAGTGCAGCTTAAAGGTAGAAAGTCCCTGAGTTTAATCCCCAGTACCACCACAACCACCACCAAAAAAAAAAAGAAAGAAAGAAAAAAAATTCCTTCATCTACCAAGCAAATTATAGGAACCTAGTCTTACCAGGAGACCCAGTTTCCTTACCAGCTTTTTGGTCTCACTTATGGTTCTTGAATGAGCACTTTCTCATAGATGGTTGTTCCTGTGGAAGGTCTGCTTCTGCTGGAGGTCCTCAGCCCTCTACTGTTCTATCTGCCCTCTCTGCTCTGGGCAAATGGACCGTCCTCTGAGATGGTCCAGTCACATTCCACAGACTCACTCTGTTCAGGTCTGAGGCAGTGTCTCCTCATAGCCAGAGTCCTCAGCCAGTAACTCAATCAACCCACCCTGTCCTGCTCAGGACACTTCAAAGATTGTAAGGAAAAGTTCTGAATTTTCCTTGTGGTGCTAGTCAGGGTTACAACAATTCTCATGGACTCTAGGGCTCTCTAAGGAGTGGCACATTAAGGATTTCCTGCTTACTGGCCACTCCATGCCAAGAGACTGTGGAGTGTGTGTGTGTGTGTGTGTGTGTGTGTGTGTGTGTGTGTGTGAGAGAGAGAGAGAGAGAGAGAGAGAGAGAGAGAGAGAGAGAGAGAAGAGGTGGGGATGGTGGAGGGTTGTCTTTGTGTCACCTTACAGGGTGAAACCATTTTTTCATGACTTTAGGAGCATTTTATATGGTCTATGCTCCTTGTTCGGCTGAAACTATGTATTTAATTCAAGGTGTCAATGATTTGGGCAAAAAAAGGTTTTGATAATGCTTTGGCATAATCCCTATGCTTTTTCTATGTCCTCGACTTTGGCATTTTCTAAACATAAAGGATCTTAAGCAGAAGGCTGCATAGTATATATAAAGGTAAAGGAATTGTGATCAATAAAACTATATCATACTTAAATCAAATCTCCTCTTAGCCAGACTGCTTTCCCATTTACACTAGAGGGGAAGTGAACGAGAACCAGTATTATCTTGACTGTTAGGTTGTTTTTGTTCAGCCTCTACAAAAGAAATGCACTGGAGACCCCATGTCTCTCATGAATAAAGGAATATAGCTGATTTTCCCACTCCAGGGAAATCTTCCACCTTTTCTTCAGGCAAACAGAATAATTTCAAAACCCACAGTTCTTCTTATTAGTACTTAACTTCAGAATCTATTTCCTTAGGACTTTAATTTGATCTCTTTGGGGGCTGAGCAGTAAGGATGAAAGCAGCACCCTGTCAGGGCCCCAGTGGCACCCCCCGGGGTCTCCAGGCATCTCTTGTGCCAGCCTGGCTAGAGCCCAGCAGGCCCCACCCTGATTTGATGCTTCGCTGAAGTACGGAAACCAGGAAGCAAGTTAGTTTCACTTTCCTGTATTGCACATTCCAATAATGTTTTCCTTTACACAATCTCCGTACAGACTAGTTGTAAAGAAAAGTCTTAAAATGATAATTGAATTTCGGAAGGATTTCTCTTTAATTAGATGTGAAGTTCTGATACCTTAAGTGTATAGGGCAGAGTTTGTAATTGCCTACAATTTTCTACATGGTTTGTGGTATGCTTGGATTCCTAATCTCTTGGTCTACATTTTACCTAGGTCTCCTATCTTCATTCCTTTTAAAATCATTTCATCAGAAATAACTTACATACACTTGAAAGTACATTCATTTTTAAAGATCTGCTTTAGTTTTTAGAATTCATTTTTAAAGATAGCTTTTAAAGAGAGTTGATTAAGTAAACTTACCGCTTAAAGAAAACTTCTTTCTTTAATATTAGAAACTTGAAATATGTCTTCCTGAGGCTCTTTATTCTAGAAATCTTTGATTAAGTGCATTTTCTTAAGAATTGTGAGTCACATTCTGTAAGTCAATGAGAAAGTATAGATGAAGGCAGACCAGAGTTGGTCTTTGGTTTACATGACAATATATTTGTTGAGATTCGATTACATTAGAAAACAAGCAAAACAAACAACAACAACAAAAACCAGTATCATCAAATTAAAATGCAATTGATTGGGTTGTTGCTTAGGAAGTGTTTGTAAAATAGATTTCCCCCCTTTTTATTCTGAACATTTTCAAAGAAAACTTGAAAGAATAGTGAAAGGAATGCTGTTCTCCTAGATGACATCTTTTCCTATGAAATGCTTTTAACAAAAATCAATAAACGTGCAAAAGTGCATTGCCAGCGTGCTTTTTCTCTCTTCCCACACTCCACACTCACAGTGGAGCAAACTAGGCCTGTGGTGTCCATCCAGCATCTGGCTGCTGGCCATTGCTCCCACTGTCCATGCCCTCTTTCCTGGATTGTAGGACTAGCTCCCTCTTGCTGTTATTGATCTCTTTGGGAACTTCTCAAAATAGTAGCCCTAGTGACCTTGTTGAGAGAGAGAGAAAGAGAGAGAGAGAGAGAGAGAGAGAGAGAGAGAGAGAGAGAGAGAGACAGAGAGAGACAGAGAGATATTAGTAGAATAGCAGATGGGGATTGGAGGAGGGAGATGGGGAGAGGAGAAAGAAAGCTTGATGAAGGAAACAATTCAAATAATGCGATATCCATATATGAAAGTATCACCACTAATCTCACTAACATGTACAGGTGGGTGGGTGGGAAGAGATCCGGAAGAAATCATACCAAGTACTGTGTGCGTGTATGTTTGTATCACTTTGAACCTCACTATGATATATAATTACAATCCTCCCATAGAATTATATTAAAAAGTAAAATGTAAACAATATTATATCAACATTCTGTCCCATTCCTGCAGTGACTGTCCATCTGACTCCAAGTGAAAGGTAAGCTCTTCATTATGGAGGGCAGGACTACATGTCATGGCACCCTGCTGTTTCTCCAATATCACATCTTATTTTTATTTCTCTCTTTCAGTCTGGTTCAGTCCCTGATCTCGTGTTGCTGCTTGTCGCAGGTAGCACCTGCCCTTGTTTTGGGCTGCTGCACTTGTTTCCTCTCCTTGGAATGTTCTTGGATACCTGGAGGTCTCGCTCATTCACTTCCTGAGCTCTTTTATCAAATGTCACCTTCTCTTTGAGGCACTGCTTGGCAGCCTACTGAAAATGTTTTCTTATCTCTCAACACTTTTTACCCCTCTTCTGATTTTTTTAATTTACTGAAGCTCTATCACAATTACATAGTCCAAATATTTTTATATTCCTTATATTTACCTTGTTTCTTTTCTGCCTCACTCCCTATTCTGTGCATCCACAAAGACAAGGGATTTTATATTTTGTTCACTATCTTACAATTCCCAACACATACTAGCTTAACACAAATTTGCTGAATGAATAACATTTTCTTAGAGTAATTAAAAATAATGAATTTTTGCTAAAAATGTCTGGAGATCAAAGGACTTGCTTTATTTATCACAGTAATTGTTCATTTGTCTGGAATCCCAGAAAGAAATCTGGGGAAATCTCCTTACTGTGCTGCTCATTGGGCCAGAACTAACTCCAGATTTTATCATTCGATCACAAAAATGATAAGGGTAAGAAAAGTGAATAAATGTATTTTTTTCCTGCTGTTCCTCATAGGCACCCAGTTTCATAATATATCTTCTCAGTTTTCTACTGTGTAACTTACAGTCCCTTAGTGAGCAATGCCATTTCCCAAGCTGGGGACGCACTGGAGGAGGTCCCTGACTCCAGGTCTTTAGTGTCAGCTTCTCACTGTCCTATTATCAACTGCTGCCTTTGCTCTCCGAGCTGATCTCCTGTTAGGGCTTGCCCCTTTCCACACACTCACCCAGTCAGGTCTCATGCAGCACCTCCTTTCAGTCAGTCTTCTCTCTGCAACTTAACCATCTGCCTCTGTCTGGTTATTGTAAGACTGAGAGGACAGACTTCAGATTTTTTCTTTTGTTTTAGCCAATGCATACAGCAGTTCCAACATGACCCAGCATTCTAGAAAGAAAGCAGCATATCCTTCTGTGGTCCCTCCCTTCTTTTACAGTTCTTTGGCCTTTACATAGTCAGTGGTGACTCATTCTGTGTCTACCTAGCATAGGGTGTGCTGCAAAATGAACTTGGTGCCACCTATCAGGGGACAGCTTTCTTTTACTTTTGTTCAGATTCTGCTAATAGATACCAGGAGCTAAAAATACTCCCTTTAGATAGAGACACTGATGTTTAGTCTCCAAAACCTGGAGACTTTTCTTATGCTAAATGGAAAAATTGATAATACTTTATCCTAATATGATATACTAAACTTTTCAATAATACCTTTGGGCCTACTATAATGTCAAACATTTCTTAATCCTGCCTCTTCAACATGATAGCAGTTATTAACGTACAAAGACTTGAACCTGTAGTATTTAGTAAAGCTTTTAACATCATTTACGAATTCTAAGAGCATCTGCACATATAATGTTGAGACTAAGATCAAAATTGTCAGGGTTGGTGTAGAAAAATTTCGAGACTTCCTTGAAGATGCTTGACTTTCTAGGGGCCCTCAGCTTCCTGTTTAGAAACAATTGTGACCATATTTCTTATTATTGGTAACATTAATTATTGACAAAGCAGCTTCTACAGGATTCCATTCTGAGGGTAATCATTCCAGTTTTCTCTCTTTGTTGTTGAGCAAGAAGTGCCAAATCAGGCTGGGTGTGATGGTGCATGCCTGTAATCCCAGTACTTGGGAAGCTAAGATGGAGGATCAGGGTTTGAGGCCAGCACCAGAAAATTAGAGACCCTCAGCAACTTAGTGAGACTGTTCCAAAATAAACAATAAAAATGGCAGGGGATGTATCTAGGAAGTAGAATGCCCTGGGGTTCAATCCCTAATAACTACTAACACACACACACACACACACACACACACACACACACACACACACACACACAGAGCACAGAGTACCAAGCCAGCATAGCTCTTGGGGACAAGCCTGGCTACCCACCTCATCTCAGGGGGTCCTCAGCAGCACTCCAAATATTTGTGCCCTGCTGAGTCATTCTGCTCTGCAGGACTCCTATAGCTGCTGGAGGTGGGGAGACACTTTAGAGTCCTGGCTGCAGCCCAAGGCAGCCACACCCTCCTCTGAAATTCAGACAAATTGAAACCATATACAAAAAAGTCAGTTTCATTTTCCTGAAGGACACTGACTTTTCTTTTTTTACGTTTCAACCAGATTGCTGTACAGGATAGACATGATGAAAGATTTAAATAGAAGAACAGGTAGTCTCTGGAGGATATTATCTTTGGTGAAGTGTAAGAAAGAGTTTTGCATAATTATTCAGAACCACAGGTCCCATTACAACGCTTTATGCTTAAATTCCTGGCCCTCTTTGCACTGTTTCTCTGTCTCCTCTCCTAGCTGGCCCTCTCACTACTCTGATGGGTTCTCATCAAACTACACTTAACCATACATTTCTTTTTAGAAAAGTATTGATAAGTTAGTATTGGCTAAATATACTGAAATGTTGCTAATACACTGAAATTTGTAATTACCTTAGCATTTTTACAAGTAATGGTTAATGTACAAACATACATTTATATAAAAAGTACAGCTGAACAAAAGTATAGCTGGAGTTTTAAGAAATAGCTGTCCCCCTCATAGGCTTAAAAAAATAAAGGTTTAATGATTCAAGAACTTACCACAGTTTTCCTGAAAACTTCATTTTATATGAGAATGCAAAACCAGTCATTTTAACCTTGTTTTCTTATTTCTCTCCTGATGGCTAGGAAACATGGTTCTAAGGATCCTTTATTTAAAACCCTAAGCCACTGCGTTGTGAAGTTGTCTGTCCTCCTGATGCTCTGGCTCCTGAGTGTGTGTTTGGGTTTCCTACAGAAGCAGAATGAGGAAGTGGAAATGCACGGAGTTTCACTTTTGCTTGAGAGCGTGTTTAGTTGGATTTTAAGGGAGGAAAGTATTTCTTAAAAAGCCAGCATCACAGAAAATTATCAACAAATGTGCACCATGTCTTAGAAATTACTTACCAGACAGATTTTTAGGTCGAAATGCCGTGGGATAACGCGGTCCCACTCGTGGGTCCTTGGCCTCTGTGATAAAAAGAATTTTAACACGTGCCAGTCAGGAACAATAGGCAGTCTTTATTCAGGAAAGTCAGGGAAACGGGTAAGCGGAAATCTTCTGAGTCACGGAACAGGAGAGCAGGCGAGAGCACAAGAGGGGCAAGGGAAGGGGGTCCTTCCCTTTTTAAGAGGGGTGGGCACAGAAGAAGTCTGGATCCTCCTCTTCCTCAGGTACAGGTGGGCTATAGGTGGGCATTCCAAAAGAGGGTGGACACAGGAAAGGTTGGATCCTCCTCTTCCTCAGGCTTCAAGATGGATCCAACCTTGGCCGTGAATCTCAGGTGGGGGGCAGGGCTTTCCGGGGATTAGGGTGTGGGGCTTCCTAAGAAAACTTCCAAGGGGTGGAGTTAGCTTAAAACTCTCCAGATTTTCAAAACTATATTTTTTCCTTTTCCTCCCAGTGTCTCCTTCCTAAATTTTACTCTTCCTATTCTACCTCATCATTTCCCCCCCTGAGACTTTTGGTCCCTTAATCTTAAGGGGTTGCAGAGGGATGAAGGTCTGACTTCTGTAATTTCTTCGAAGCTGACAAGGGGGCATTGACCCTGCCTATCCAGGGACCGAAAGTCTCTCCCTAACTGATCTGAAGGAGGCGTAGGGAGGTCAGGCCTTTTTATTGGCTGTTGAACGATCATCCTCTGATGTTCTGGAATAGACGGCATAAACATACGATATATTAATCTTAGGCAACAGCAAGCTAAACAACAGAAAAGTATGCTGATGCAAGGTATACCAGCCAAAAGAAGGGAAAATCTATTCCATTCAGATATTAACCAATCACTTTCCGGAAAGGGAAACATCCACCAAGGTAATGTGGATGGATTGGAAGTGAGTGTTGGCCCCCAAAATCCAACAGTTACTTTTTATAGCATCTGTGCCATACTGCTGTAACCAATCCAGGAAAAAGTTTGTTTTTACCTGGGACAACGATGTAAAAATTAGGAGACAGATAAGTCTAGTCAGGATAGGCATAATGAAGTTATAAGGCAAAAAAATCATGAGAATGAAACTTATGCTGATCCAGTCTTCTTGAAAAGTACTTTTAAGTCTTCCAGAGGCTCACAGGAATAGCGTTCGCAGGTCTCTCTGGCATCTGGAGGCTTACCACCAATTTTAGGGCCTTGGTCCTGCGAAGCCTCAAGAGGGACAGGTTTAATTCTAGACATATGAATCCAGGAATTGTGTCCCTGTAGCTTAACAGCTGTGGGAGTATTAAGAAGAACCTGGAAGGGACCCTTCCATTTTGGGAGAAGCTGATCTGTAGGTGAGTCCTTTTTCAGGTTTTGAGTAAGACGTAATCACCTGGTTGTACTTTTGCCAGGTAGGTCGAATTATCAGGAGTTGGAAGAATTTTATTTCCATATTCTAATAAAGCATTTTGTACTTGCCCTAAATTAATTATATATTTAATCATCTCCTGTGTCCTAGGATCAGTAACAGAATCTGAGGTTAGAAAAGGTCTCCCATAAAGCATTTCATAAGGACTCAGTTGAAGAGAGGTTTTAGGAGCAATTCTAATTCGTAATAGAGCAATGAGCAGTAGGCGTAACCAGGGCTCTGAGGTCTCTTGACATAGCTTTCCCAAGGTGGTCTTAATCTGTAAGTTAGCCCTTTCTACTTTCCTGATGACTGAGGATGCCAGGAACTGTGGAGATAGTAAGTTATTCCCAGAGCTCGTGAAACCTCCTGCGTTATTTTTGAAATAAAAGAGGGCCCATTGTCACTTTGGAGTGACCTGGGGAGTCCAAATCTAGGAATAATTTCTTTTAACAACTTCTTAACAACTTCTTGGGCCTTTTCAGGTATGCCACAGGTCTTGGGATATCTCCTAGTTTTTGAACAAGGACTCCCAATGCCATACCTTGTCTTTCTGCTACATAAAGTGTAAATGGCTTATTTAAGTCAGGGATTCCCAATGCAGGGGCAGACAGCAGTAAAGTCTTAAGTTTTTGAAAAGCCTCTTGCTGTTTTCCCAGCCACTCTAGGGGCTCATGGTCAGGCCCTT
>PVLC010028956.1:0-20669 GCA_004027655.1 Graphiurus murinus
CCTTCTTGAATAAAAGCAGTCAGATGTTAAAAACCAAGCAAACACAAAAATAACAAAAGTGAGAGAAAGGAAGTCTTAAAATTACATGACACTCACAGCCCTTCCTCCTTGGCTAGAAATTTCAATTTCATCACCTGCCCCAACAATCTTTATGATGGGTAGTGCCATATTATAGCTTAAGCTAGAAAAATAAGAAGTCTTCTCTTTAATTAGATGTCTGCAAAAATTATGAATGGTCAGTGCAAAAAGAAAGATGGCCAAAAATTGATTTTGTTTGTGTTCATTCCTCCACCTGCTCTTTAATGCCAGGGCTTGTTTCCCACTAATTGCCTCGGGCATGGACTTGGCAGGTTTATCTGCAAGACTTTCTCTATTGTGGTCTAGGTCCAGCCTCACCCCATGGGAGAAAGGAAGGATCTGGTTCATTGAATCAAAGATCTAAAAAAAGTCAGTGAAGACGTTTTCCTATAATCTTGAAGTTTGTTTTGTAAACAAGTCTTCTTTAATCATGGCCTGCAAGCCATTTATGTCACTTCAAAGTATTTCCACACTAGCCCCAACTCACATGTTTGGTGCTTAGGCAAGGATTGAGTCTGGCAGACATAGCCAGCCATGGTTACCACTCAGCACTTAGTTGATCTTTTTACAGAGCTCAAGAAGCCAAGTAAGTTCCCTGAATAATTATTAGAAGAATTAATCGGATCAATCTACTCATTTAACTTTAAAAAACAACAGGAAACAAGACCCTGTACTGAAGGATGTGAAATCAAGAACAGGTGGCATTTTTCCTCAAATATCTTCATCTTCTCAAACTAGTGTGACAGCCAAGCAGATGAGACAGAGTGAGAATTATTAGTGTTGATGGCATAATGAAGTGTTTTCTATTCTTTAGAGGATGGAGGACATAGGGTTCTACGCCTACTGTACCGACAGAGATAGTCTTTAAAACTCACAGATTGAGTGACATAAAATTCTCGCAGTGAAAGTAGTAAGGGATTCTGAAACAGAGTATTTTGTGTGCCAGATACTGTCTAATCACTTTACATATTGCTTTATTTTCCCTCAGTGCTGTTACTCTTATTATAACTTTCTCTCTCTCTCTTTCTTTCTTTTAATTTTTTATTTTTTGATCTGGGATTGAGTCCACAGCGGCACATCCTAGGTAACTGGTCTACCACTGAGCTTTTTTTCTTTTGTATCTAGACAGGTTCTCCCTGAGTTGCTCAGGCTGGCCTCCCACTTGTGATCTTACCTTCACTTTCCGGAGGGGTGAACTGAAGCAAATAAAGTTTAGGTAACACACACAATATTGCACAGCAGGTGGGTGGTAGAAAAGAGAAATACTCCTCCTATATAAGCATTGGAGAGCACATTTAAGCAAAGTCACCTTTCATACAGAAATGTTAAAAAGCATGCTTTCCATGAGTAAGCACCACTGATACAAGTATTTATCCATTTATTTTACTGTCATTCATTCAGTCTATGTTAAGTTGAAGCCAGGCACAATGGCACATGCCTGATAACCCAGTACTTGTGAGGCTGAGACAGGAGGATCACAGGTTTGAAGCCAGCCTCAGCGACATAATGAGATCCTCAACAACTTAGTGAGACCATGTTTCAAAAATAAAAGGGGCTGGGTTGTAGCTTGGAGGAAGAATGCCACTGGATTCAATTCCCAGTGCCAATTATATGATATATATCATATATATTATATATAATATTGCATATATATTATATATAACATTATACATTATATACTCTTTAATATATTCAATCCCCAGTACCAACTATTTACATTTATGTGTGTGTAAATTACATATGTATGTTTACATATGTACGTTAAACTGAATATCTACTATTCCTATAGAGGCTTCCATTATATATGCCCCTTGACTAAAACAAGTAACAACTTAGACAAAGGATCTATCTTAGTGAAAAGAAGCCAGGATTGCTCACAATCCTCTGTGTGGATTTGGTAAGGGGACATGGGAGTCAAACTATAAATTACTAAAGTAGCCTTCCAATAGGGTAGAAAGCCAAGACTTTGTTTCCAGGGTGGTTATCTCTTGAGCATTTTTCTGAGGTTCTTAGGATCTAAGTATGCCTTTCCTAAAGGAAACAATCAAAAACAAATGCCAGCTTCGAACTCTCCAAGGATGAAGGACTCAGTGAATACAGCTTCCACACACATGAGGTGGGCTATGGCCCCTGAACTCTAGCAGGACGCTGCTCTTTAAGAAGCAGGGGTGCACTGCTTAGTCCCATGTGGAGAGATCATGGGACTAATAAGCCCATGTGCATGGGTGTCCTGTGACCACCATAACAATCACCACCATCCAGGGGACTGACCACAACAGAAACCTGCTCCTCACTGCTCCGGAGGCCAGCAGTGTGGTCAGAGTCTCTGGGGAGGAATGCCTTCTCTGCCTTTCCCAGCTCCTGGTGGTTGCTGGCTGTCCTTGACTTGTAGCTCCCACTTTCATCTCCTCCTCTGTGGTCACAGTGCCTTCTCCACGTCTTTCTTTCTCCTCTCCTTTTATACTTGTTGTAAATCTCCTCTGTTTTGTCTTAGAAAGACACTTTTCATCTGGGGAGACTGCCCAGATGGTCCCCCCAAATTCAGGATGATGTCCTCATCTCAGTTTACTTAACTGAGTTATAGCTGTAAAGACCCCAATTCTAAATTAAAATAACATCCACAGATCCTGGCAGTTCAGATGTGGACCTATCTTGCTGGCTTCATCATTGGAACTACTGTACTAAGTAATCCCAAGATAGGCCAGTAGGGGGTGGTCTGTGGGGAAGTCCTTCTTATGAAGCAACTGTTGTCACCAACTTCTCCTAGACTTGAACTACAAGCCCAGGAAAAGTGCTAAGTGTGACGTCCTGTTTGTGTATCTGAATGAGCACACATTGCCTCGGAACAAATGCAGCTGCTCTGCGAAGCAGTAAGTCTGAAATTGTGATGCTGTGTGAGTTACAGTTCTATCAGCCTCTCCTGTTCAGTCCTACAAGAATATCTTGCAAGGTGGTGGTAAATAAAGTCACATAAAATAGGACTGCTGCCTTGAATTGATTAGCATTTTGAGAATGGAATCTTAGACTAACTGAAATAATGCACCAAAGGTTAGGTATCCCGCAAGATTTTATATTCAGTCTTAGTGTTTCTTCTCTTATCAGACTGTGGGCTCCTTGTCTTCCTCCATCAGTCCTGCATTGTCAGTCTAACAGTAACCTGGAAATGTTTGATGTTGTGAGTTTTAAAGCCCAGTGTGTTCTGTGAGTGGACGAAAGTTTGAAGCAGTGGTGGGCATCCTGGCTGGAAGTCAGTTAAGTGGCCAGTCTTGCAATCAGAACTCAGAATAAACAATTCAATTTAAGAAGTATCCTAGCCTCTAATGTATCATAGTGTTCTTTTTTTTTTTTTAAATTGGTGCATTGTAATCATACATCTTTGTTAGGTACAAGCTGGTAAAAAGCATACATGCACACATTTTTCATTTACCCCTTCTCCAATCCCCGCCCCACTCCCTCACCCTCCCTCCTCAGGTTCAGTTTAGTGACTGACTTTGGTATGTTTGTGAAAGTACATCATGTGCATTAGGGTGCCCCCCATCACCTTTAGTTAAGTCACCTTCTTTGCTCATATAAATTTTCTCCTTTTTCATCTGAAGTCCCTCTTATGCCCCATTTTCTCCCTAGCATATCATAGTGTTCTTATTTGCCTAAATCCTTACTGCTAGTTCCCCAAACATTAATTCCTAGCTATTCTTGTTTGCATGTAATTCTGATCATCCCAATTTAGTGGTTTTCTGAACTAATTAGAAATAACAAACTCAAGTGGACATGTGGAGAGCAATAAAAATTATAGATGTAAGCCTGACAGGAAATCATTAAAATGAAGATTTATATTTTGTATAATGCTCTCTGAATATTTGGTTGTTAAACAAGACCCCTGCTTTTATAGCATCCTTTTTTTAACTTATCTATGAGCCTAATTATTTATAAGTTCTTATTATAGTTTAGCAGATAAACTCCAAAAAGTATATTCTTGCTGATCATTGGAAAACAAATGTATTGCTTTCATCTAAGTTAATGTGAAGTAATTCATATTATACACACCCATCAGAAATAGTAGCCCGCATCTATTGAACATACAGTGTTTATGGAAATAGTTTCCTATTTGATTCTCATAGGATTTTTATGTCTTAAGTGATCAGATACTATTATTAACAATGTTGTACACATAAGGAAATTGAGGCTCAAGGTGAGGATGATTTTGCTGCAATCACATAGCTAGGGAAGGTTTGAGTGGGATTCTAACTGTGAAGTATAATGATGATCTGACATGTTAATTTCTTTTACAACTGCACAGTGCCTGAACTTTCTGCCATTGTCTCTGCTAGGTGGTAAGGAGACTTTCTCTTATCTTGGCAGGAGCTGACATATTTCTGCAACCCAGCTAATTTCCAATACATAAGTATCCTTATGCTCACTGGTCAACTGCTACCTTATCCATTTCCATCTTTGTCCCTCTTCAACCTCTTTTTCTTTTCACCCAGTCTGATGGTTGCAGGTCCTCTTTTCAGGAACACATTCCTTGCTTCCCAATCAACGCAGCTGGTGCATTTATACAACAACTGTATTCCTATGCATTGTGGAGCAAAGATGTGGACATGATAAAATAACAAAAGCACAGGGTATTGGATTCTGTGGAGGATCATGGTTTCAGAAAGACTGTTGTTTGTATTATCTCCATTTTCAGAAAGCCTTGTTGAGGGAAAGAACACAGAACTTGAAGTGAGAAGACTACCTCCATGTCTGACTCCCTCAACTGCTTTCTGTGTTAAGGACAAGTCCCTTTAGCCCTCCGAGCCTCAGTGCCTCATTTCTAGAATGACAATAATATTGACACATACTGCTTTTTAGAAAGTGTAAGTGAAAAACATAGACAATATTATAAAATGACAAAGGAATGTTCACCATTTATCTATCTGTTCCTAAGCACCACTTTGGATTAATGAATCCTCTTTCTGATCATAATCTTGTCGTATAACATAGTCTGCTCTTGACTGAGGAAAAATAGACTTCCTCTGAAAAAGTAGACCTTGACATTGAAGTGATTTTTGCCTCTCCAAGTCATGCAGGTTTCCACCAGCCAGGATGGAGGAAGATGAACATCAGATTACCACCCAGGGGGCTGTGCTCATGTCGGGATTACACTGTGCCTTTTTTCTACCTTAACTTGCTTGGTTTCCACATATACACATATGGCCTTAAAGGAACCATATCACTAAGGCTCTCATGTGGATTCATTCTTTGCTTCCAGAAGTGGGATTCTTTCCTTTTGCTCTTTCAAGAGTGATGATTAATGTGTATCCCTAAAAGCCATTAGCTAATATACGTTATTTATTTTGTTTGACTCACATACACTCTACCACATTTTGGAATAGATTTGAGGCAGCCAACGTATAGTTTTGGGGAGAAGAAAGCAAAACAATTTACTACATGAACCCGTTTTAACTATTTTCTGTTATTGCTTGAGTTTATTAATTTTAAGGACATAAAGCAAAATCTGTCTTATTAATTGCCTGCCAAGATGAAAAGGCACTACGAAATATACTGTATTAGATTTTTATCACTTTGACTCAATATTTTAATGAATAACTTTATTGTGTTTATAGCCTTAGGCTTTTTAAAGTTAAAAGCGATTTTTTTTAAAGTTTTGCCATAAAAAAATAAGATGGTAAAGTAATCTTCGAATCTGATTACATACCCATGGGTGGTGACAGTAGACTGTCACAAAGCTCACATTTCCTGAGAGAAGTGGGTCACTTTGGCACAGCCAGCCCATTCTGCAATCCCAGGGGCTCTTCACCTGCTTATTCTCTCGGAGATATAAAAGGACCTTTGAGCATTTTCAGATTAACATTCTCTGTCACAAAATACGTTCTTCCTGATTTTCATTTGGTCTATGGGTTGCAGAAGTATGTTGTTTAATTTCCAGATTTTTCAGCAATCTTTCTAATCATGATTTCATGTTCAATTTCACTATGGTCTGAAAGTATATTTTGCATTATTTTTATCATATTATTTAAACATTTTAAAGGGGTTTGTGGCCAAATATAAGAACTATTAGTGAATGTTCCATGTGAGTTGGGAAGAATGTCTAGCATACTATTGATGGGATGAGTTTTCTATACATGCCAATTAGATCAACGTGATAGTATGTTCAGAACATCTCTACCCTTAATGATTTTCTGCCTTCAGTTTGAAGGTGATCAAGCAGGAAGAATTCTCTGCTACTTAGGAGAGGTTAGGCCATTTTATTTCTATTTAAGCCTTCAACTAATTGGATGAGGCCCATTCTCATAATGGAGAGCATCTGTTTAGACTCAATTTAAATATCAATCAAATTTGTGATTAAAAACACCCTCAGAGAGACACCTAGAATACTGTTTGACCAAATGTTTAGACATCCTATGGCCCAGTCAAGTTGAAACATAAAATAAATAATCAAAACTTTATGTCCTTTTGTTGTCTTACTGAATTATTTAAGACTTTCAGTATAATGTTAAAGTGGAATAATGAGGATGATAACTATTCTTAGTCAAACTTAGAAAGAAAGTGGCCTGTCTCTCACCCTTGAGTGTTACATCATCATTAAGGGTGACATTGTCTACAGGATTTTTATAGTTATTCTTTATCATTTCAGGAAATTGCCCTCTACTGTTAAATGTATTAAAAGGCTTTTGTTTCTCATCGACAAAGATTTTGTCAAATCCTTCTGTCTATGAATATAATCATATATTTTTCTTTCTTATTGATGTAATGAATTACATTTAGAGACTGTTAGGTATTGAACCAACCTTGCATACCTAGAATAAATCTCACTGGTTTGTATCGTATAATTCTTCTTCTTCTTTTTTTTTTTGTCATTTTTTTTTTGTCTGTAATTAGTTTGTTTAAGCCAGATCGCCAGAAATATTTGGAATGCCAATTTTTTTTTTTTTTTTTTTTTTTTTTTTTGCAGTACTGGAGATTGAACTCAGGGGCATTCTACCTCCGAGCTACACCCCAGTCCTATTTTTTATTCTTTATTTTGAAATAGGGTCTCACTAAGCTGCGGAAGGCCTCACTAAGTAGCTGAGGCTGGCCTCGAACCCACATCCTCCGTCTTAGCCTCCCAAGTGCTGGGATTATAAGCCTGGGCCACCATGCCCGTATTTTTTTTTTCTCTCTCTCTTTTTTAAGTACTTTCACATTCATGTATATAAGAGATATTTATTTCCAGATTTCCTGTCTTGTAATGTCTTCAGTTTTGCTATTACAGTTTCTGTCAGATTTTGGCTCATTTAGAAAGAGCATGGGCAGTACATGCACATTTAGAATTGTATATATTATTGGAAAATTGAATCATTATCATTATAATATCTCTAACTCTGATAATGTTCTAATTTTGGAAGACCTCTTTGGCTAAGTTAATATAGCTAATACCCTTTCTTTTTGTTAGTTTTATCAAGATATATCTTTCTCCATGTCTTTAATCATCGAAGATCTTAATAATTAAAGTGGGTTTCTGATGAACATGATATAGTTGTGTTTTATTAATTAATATTCAAAACAGGTTTAATATCTTAAAGTAATTTAGCAATATTTAAACTAGTGGAACTTTGAAACTTCTAAAATACTATCTAAGTGAAAAAACAACTCTAGCCAAAAATAAGGTAAGAATTACTTTGCTTATTAGAGCACACTTGGAAGAGCTGAAAATTCCCTTTGATCTTTTAAAATTCACATTTACTTTGATGTTCATTTTAATTCCCATCATGGCACCTGATTTTTTTATAATTAGTTTTTAATATGCTTTCAAGGATATTTAGGGTGAAATCAGAATTATAATTGCTTCTAGCTGACATCAAATTAAAAGAATTTATTGAAATACTTTCCTTTGAGGTTTTATTAGAAATGTAGCTAGAACTAAAGTACATAATTTTATTAATTATCTTCTATTGTATATAGATTATTGGTTGTATTTAAAGCTGATCAGATATTTGTATAATCTAATAGGTAATAGCAACAGGTTTGTAATCCAATAGGTAAATTTTCAAATTCTCACTAAGTCACACATCAGCTATAGGGCGATGGGAACATTGCTTAAACCTTCCAAATTGCAAATATCAACAAACTATGGACTCAGAGGATTGAATCTTCTTGATCATGTCAACCATTTATTCACTATTTAAATAATTACTTAAGTTATGTAACTTCTCAGGTTTGCTTTCTCATCTGTTAAATGGGATATTATAAATTAGTAACAGTGCTTTTTTTGAAAAGGCAAATGAATGTTATACCACAGTCACTGATAAAATATAAATTTAAAAGCTACCTAAAAGGGCTAAACAAAATATAGCTCCTACATAAATGATAAAACTTTTTTTTTTTGTTATTCGTAAATTGTAAGCAGACATCTTTGTTAGGTACAAATTGAAAATGACAGATGTGCCCACATTTCTCATTTAACCCCTTCCCTCAATTCCCACCCTGCTCCCTCGCTCTCCCTCCCTCTCAAGTTCAATTTAGTGAGTAACCTTGATGTACATTTTTAATTCTTACTTTAAATATCATCAAGATTAATATGACTTTGAGTTTTTCTCACCCTTCATGGCTTTTCTGTTTTAGTATTTTTAAATACTAATAATATTAGAGAGATTCTCTGGGATTTTTAAGTAGACAAAGGAAACAAAGAGTGGCAGTAATGATTAATATGTAGATAAAAACAGCAGACTTGTCTTTGTGTCTTTTCATCTTTCAGAAAGAAAACTTTTACACACATATAAAACAATGGGCTATAGTTTCTATAACCTATAGGTGGAAGGGAAGGAGGAAATGGAAGTATACTGTACAAGGCATAGCATACAGTAAGTAGCATTATATTAATTAAGTGTAGACTATGAGAAGTTAAGCATGCATGTTATAGATCTCAAGCAATTATAAAAGAATAAAATAAGGAATTGCTGATAAAGCTAAAACTGAGATAAAATCTCAAATAATCCATGCAGGGACAGAGGACAAAAGTAAAAAAATAATATATGGAACAAATAGTAAACATAGAAACCATACTGGTACTTATAATTAATGTAAATTGTCTAATTACTCCAATGAAATGGCAGAGGCTATTCACATGCAACAGAGTAGAAACACGTGATGTTATACTCTGCCATAGAAGTCAGACATAAAATTATCATCGACGATTGCATTTATATGAAGTTATATAAGTGATATAATTTTAGTGACAGAAAACATATCAATGTTCTACAGGGACTAGGTATGAAGGAAACAGATTGATTTCAGTAAGGTATGAAGAAACTTTTGAGGTGATATAAGTTACTTAGAATGAGATATTTTATTGTATGATTTATGCAAGGCAGTAAGTTTATTTTTGACATAGTTGTTTGCTGTTGTCTAAGAAATTAATTTCCCAGGGATTGCTCAAAGTTAGACTCCATTCAGATACTAGGAGGTTAGTATAAACTTGTGCTTGGCTTAGAGTTTGTATCACTATTATATAAATAATATATAATTTGGGAGAGAATATAGGTGAATCTTAAACATAAAGGATGGTTTGAGCTAAGTGTTGAGCAGACAATGAGGGGACTTTCTAAGAATTTAAAGAATTATGTATCCATGATAAAATTCAGACCCTTCCAGCAAGTGAGCTTAGTTTCAGGGTGAGATTTTCATGACATATCTGTAAGCTATTTGTTGCTCATCATGAAATTATTAATGATGAAATACCTGAATTTAATCTATAAAATAATCAGAAAAGAAAATGCAAGTAAATATAGCAAGTGAATATGTTCTCTCTGATAATTGAAGGTTCTGGAATTCATTTAAAATAAAATGAATTGTTAGAAGTGCCCCCTTGGGTGTCCATTAGAGCTTTATGGCAGATTTAAGGACTTGTAATAGCCTCACTATGGACCCAGGAGGCCTGAGTGTCTTTTTGATCAATTATTGTACTTCCACTAAAATATTTTTACTTTACTGTGGGGGAATCTTGATCACCTTGCATCTTGCTACAGCTGTCAGATCATCTAAGTCTTTTACTTTTAAAGGTTATCACTGCTCTCTGCTAATGCTTGCCATGTCTAAGGAGTTCAACATGGAGCTGATACAAATCTTTCCTGCTGGATTAAGAATTGACTTTTCCTTGCAGTGAAAATTGTTCATTGTAAAATATCCTAGTGAAATTCAATTTACAATTTGGCTGAGAAAATAAAATAAATAGTATCATCAATGGCTAAGCCATGTTGCTAACCTTCTGTAATAATAAAAGTGCTTGATATATGGTGTATTCCTACATTGGGATCTCATAATATTTCTTTGCATATCTATATAGATGTGAAGGCTCTATTTGGAAAATATCTGGTCACTAACACAACCCATCCCACAATGTTACCCAATGAGCAACAAATGTGTCCTTTGAGGATTCACTGGACCAGTTATTAAAAAGTTACACAATATGATGAATGCTCACTCCTCTATATTAAAGGGAAGTTATGAAAATTAATTAGAAATATGGAAAATATTTCAGTGTCCTAAAGTCTGCAATATACACAGTAGTGCATTTAGTAATTGCTAAATTAAAACCTCTCTTATTGTCACTTGGCATACTCACCTCTATTAATAATTTTTTGTTTTGTTTATTTTTATTTATAATAGCACTTCTATACAGAAAGTAGAGAACTATTTAATTAATTAATTAATTTTGGGTGCTGGGCATTGAACCTGGAGGCATTGTATCTCCAAACTATACCCTAGTCTTTTTTTATCTTTTTTATTTTTAAACAGTGTCTTGTTAAGTTGCTCAGACTGGCTTCAAACCTGCCATCCTTCTGTCTCTGCCTCGTGACTACTCTGGGATTATAGGTGTGAATCACAACAACTAGATTGTTGTTGATTCATAGTTACTTGAACATTTTGAAAGTTAGGTGCATTAACGTCTACTTTTAAAACAGCATTGTATTCTTATTTATTTACATTTGCTTGTTCAGAACATTTCTTTGTTTAGAACCAAAATTAATGGAATATACTTACAATGGCTAGATATAGATTGTCTCCTGGAGAGCTCATGTATTAATGCTCAGGTTGATAGAATTAAGCCATGAGGGTTGTGGCCTCACCAGTGTGGAAACCCATTGTGGTGAGTTTCTCTGAGTGGTAACCTAGGCAGGTGGGGTGTGGCTGCAGAAAGTGGGTCCCTGGGGGTGTGACCTTTGGCACTGCGCTTCTGTCTTTGAATTCTCTTCCTTGTGTGTGCTCTCTTGCTTCCAGCCCCCATGATGTGAGAGCAGAACTTTGCTCTCTCCCTCTCTCTGCTTCCCACTGCCATGCCCTGAGATTGTAGACTCCAGCCTTACATGGACTGAACCTGCAACCTCCCAGAATTGTCAGAAATTAAATCTTCCCTCCTCTAAGTTGTATGATCAGTTGTTTTGAATTATGCAGTGAGGATGTTGACTGAGATAATATTTTAACACATAAAGAAAGTAAAGCTGAGGTTGCGGCACACTAATAAAGTTTTATCTAGCATGCCTGAGGCCCTGAATTCAATCCTCAGTACCACCAAAAAAAGAAGTCAGTCTAATATCTTTGTGTTAGAAGTTAGCAACAGGCAAACATCAATATCATTAGAGAAAAATTTGTGTGTTTTTAAGTTATTAATCTTGAATCTTGCCTATACATACTTATATGAAATTAGTTTTTATTTCCTAAAAATTTGGTTAATTGCATTTTGATCATATTTTCTTTCTGTTATTCTCCTATGTGCTCTCTTCCAGGTTCATAGAGAAAAATGTAGGTGTTGCACTAATTTTCTAGTGTTGGGTGTTTAAATGACACTATGCTGGAGGCACGAAGTCCCAAATCAATGGTTGCTCTAATTCTCACTTAGCTTCTGGTGATTGTCAGGAATTCTGGATGCTCTTTTACTTGCAGAAACATCAATCTAATCTCTGCCTCTAACTATCTATCTGTCTATCTTTCTATCCATCCATCTATCTATCTATCTATCTATCTATCTATTTATCTATCCCTCTTCTATCATCTATCTACCATCTATACATCCTATCTATCTTTCCCCCCTTTCTCCTTAGCAATCTTCCCTATCTCTTACCCTCTTTTAATAAGAACCCCAGTAATATTGTATTGAGACCCACCTTAATCCAGTAAGACCTCATATTAACATCATTACATCTTCAGAAACCTTGTTTTTTCAAATAATGTCACTTTCATGCTTACCAGGGATTAAGATTTTAGCATATGTTTCTAAGGAATACTATTTACCAAAAGAAAAGGTATTTATAGAACCCATATAAGTGGGTTCTATAAATGAATACACCATATCTTTCTTCACAAAGTAGTCTTTATTGAAAATCCCACAAGGGCTATCACTACAGCTCTAGCACATTTTTAATGTCGGTATAGCACTGTATGATATGGGTGCTTGATAATTGAGTTACCTATTTATCACCAACTGTCATTTACTATTTTCAGGTTTTTGACACTACAAATCAAGCTGTGCTAAATACATTGGTACTTATGGTTTTCCCAGTTGGTTCTTCATATCTGTGGAATGAGATATGAAACGAACATAATATTAAATCAAAAGGATCTAGATATGAGATCAAAAGGAACATGTGGCTTAAAACCCTGGGTGTAACCAGATTAGTTTCCAAACAGTTACAGAAATTTCTGTTCCTCCCAATAGTACCTTCCTTACATTTTGGTAGACTAGGTATTGAAACATTTTACTATGATGAATGTAAATTGATGTTTTATTTATTTAATTTACATTTCTTCATTAGTGAGTTTTATTCTTTTTTATATGAAACCAAAAATTTAGTCATCTATATCTCGTCTACATTTTTATGCCTGACTCTTCTCTCTGGATTTGTAGAATCTTGTTGACTGATTATATATGCTTTAATATAATCAGCATTATATTTATATTATCATCCACATGTATCATTTAGTACTTTATTTGTCATGCAAAGGTTTATAATTTCATACAGTCAAGTATGAATGATCTTTCCTTTTATAGGTCCTAAGTTGACAATTTTATCTATAAAACTTTCCCCAGGGGTAGCTGATTCCTCCATTTCTTAACTCAATTATTGTGGCCACTCCACTTCTTTTTGTCTTCCAGAACCCTGACCTGTGTCTTCCTCATTATAATTGAATCCTTAGGTTTTTTTCTTTGCCAATAACTGTTCAGACATGAATGCCCTACACAGCCTTCCTTATGGATTTGTTTTGTATTTGTGTGTGTGTGTGTGTGTGTGTGTGTGTGTGTGTGTGTGTGTGTGTGTTAGCAAACTCTTACATGGGATATGAGAAGAATAAATTTATACCTTTTAAAGAGTTACATGCTCTCCCTTGACCTTACCCTACCATGATGGCTGATGTTTGTGAATTACTTTGGATTGTGAGGATATTGCAATACCTAAGGACCACAGAGTAATTAGGTAGAAGGACACATGGTCGTCTACATCATAGAGCCACCAAATATTCCTAGATTCATGGCAGGATGACTTGCTGGGCCTGAGTAAAAATCAAACTATCTTACATGAGTCTTGTTATTTGGGGATTCAGTTACGGCAGCCACAGACAGACCCTAAGTGATATAGAAACCAAGGAATCTCATGTGTTCTACATTTGGAAATGGTATTAGTCATCTGACAAAGGATCTTTGAACAGAGTAGCATTATTTGGGGTTCTACCCACCCTAAAAACCTGATTTGCCTACACAATTCTATTTTTATCAATAAAATATTTGTCCCATTATTTTTCCAGCATACTATTTAATGACTTGTTAATATTTCTGTGCTTATTTAAACACAAAATAATTATTTTTCCAAGGCAGTGCTAACAGAGGGCCATAGAAATCCAAATAGCAACTTTGCAAATATGAATTATAGACTCAAGATCTAGATTGACATTATCAATGGTGGGTGTGAAAATTACTGAGGTAGTAGGGACACCTGAGTGTCCCACATCTGTGTTCTTTATTTCATAACAACATGTATGAACAACAAGAACAGCAGCTTTCATCCCAAATTTTCTTAGCAAACATATCATGCATTCTAAAAGCACTATTAAGCCTAAAAATAATTGTCTTCTTAAATAGTAATTCTCATGAATGCTAATCTTCTTTCAGATTGAAATGTTTAATTTAATAAAAGCTTAATGGATTGATAAAATTAACATGAACCGATATTTTCACTTTTCTCTTTCACTAACTCATCTCTGTTATCCTGACCCTCAAATGTGGCTTTTTCCTGGCTGTCTTCAACAACCTTCTTATCTCCTTTTGTTCCTGCTCAAGATAACTGTCTTTTCTCCCTCTCTCTATTTTCTCTTTTTTTATAGTAGTACTGTGGATCAAACTCAGGGGCACTCTACAACTGGGCTACATCCCCAGTCATTCATATATATATATATATATGTGTGTGTGTGTGTGTGTGTGTGTGTGTGTGTGTGTGTGTGTGTGTTTGTAAATATATATGAATATTTTATATTGAGGCAGGCTCTTGTTATATTTCCCTAGCTGGCCTTGAACTTGCAAACTTCCTGCTTCAGCCTCCTGAGTAGCTGGGATTACAACCATGCACCACCATGCCTATCCTTTTTTCTCTCTTTCTAAGACCTATAATTGAATTTGTTTATCCCCATATTTGAGAAAATTCCCCCATTCTTCTCTTATTCCAGTCAACCTGTAAAAGGAAGATTACATTACTACCTCAAGGTTCTCAGTAATTCTGGAGAAAAGCCTTTCATATTTACCCGGAGAATGCAGATCAGACAACTAATGACCACCTTCTAGGCAAGACCTGAAAGATGTCTTTTAATTTCTCTGAAGCTGCCTTCCTCATTCCAGGTTGGAAGGACCATCAACTCTCTCCTCCCTTGTGATCCCATGAGTCAAGGTTGAAAACCTGACTTTCCAAGACAGGCAGAGAAGTCATTTTATGGGTCTCTATATGCTGTAACTGGGTTGCTTAACCAAGTAGATCAGATTTTCATTCATTGTGGGACCTGCAGGGTGGTTGAGACATAAGTGTGTCCCAGTGTCTGGAATTGTGTGGGAGGTAGTAGAGTTTAATCTCTTCCTACCCAGGAGAATGAAATCTCCATACTTCTGAGTTTTTTAACTCTGTATCTAGTCAGAAGTTTATGCTCCCTAGGTTCCCTGTATCTCTATTTTGAATTAGTTAAATCTATGAGGGAAAATAAAGTGATAAACCAGAGCTTTTTTTGACATATTACAAGGTCCCTGAATATCAGGCTCCAGATTTGTTTGTTTGTCTCATCGCTTGGATCCACATTTGTACTTTTCCATGTATTTTTTGACCCAGTAAAGATAAAGATTAATTTTTAAGAAGTCAAAAAAAAACCAAAAACAGTTGAAATAAAGGAACAGTGAGTGAAGGATGAGAAAGAAAGAAGAGAAACTGAGCAAAAATGTGAGAATGATAAACTTATATTTTTTAAATATTCATGAGACTATTCCATGGGATTTGATAATGAGAAGTCCTTTTACTTCCAAGAAAGGATCTATGTACAGTCACCTAAATTCTTTAGAAGCAGAAGACTAGGAGTAGAAGAACAGAGGGTAGCATCACAGTTTTGTGAATGAATGTCAAAGAATGGTCATGGGAAACATAAGGAGCATGAATCTGTGGACCAGGTTTCTCATACAGAAAATCAGGAGTGCATGTAGTCACACTGCAAAAGTGAATTTCAGGCAATAGCCAACACAGTCATTAGAGTGGGGAGATATGTATCAATATATGTCCAGATATTATAGTTTATGTAAACTAATCAATTCTTTGGAGTAGAATAAACCACAAGACTTTGTTTAGTGTATGTTTCTGAGAGGAAATTCACTGTTCTTTTTTTTTCTCTTAAAGTCATGTTCATTTCCTTAATATTTATTTGTTATGAAGTTTACTAGATATTAGTAATAAAAGAGTGAACATACAGAGTAGTTTTTCATCCTTATTAAATTTTCAGTGAAGTAGGAAATTCAGACTCTAAAAAAATAATTATATTAGCATGGAATAATTGCTAGGGGAGAGAAATTAGAAGGTGCCTCATGATTAATAACTGAGAACCTGGTTTATTCCCAGAGGGTAAGAGAATAGGAGCGGTCAGGGACCTCTTGAAGAAGAGATATATGGCTGAGACTTAAAAGGAAAGGACATGGGAGGATTTCATGGGGGCAGAGAGAACAGTTGACAGGATTTGCAGGAGACAGAAATCATAGTGTCTCCACAGAATGGAGAAATCTCAGTCTAGATGCAATTAACAAGGATAATAGTGCTAAAAGATGACTTAAGAAAGGTCAGAACCACGGAATAGTGAGTAGTTTTAGTCTTATCCTTAAAAAGGTTTCAAACAAGTTGGGCATGGTGATGCATGCTTGTAATCCCAGTACTTGAGAGGCAGAGACAGGAGGATCATAGGTTCATGCCTCAACAACTTAGTAAGAAAGACCTGTTTCAAAATAAAAAATAAAATTGGGCTGGTGGTGTAGCTAGGAGGTATAATGCCCCTGTGTTCAATCTCCAGCAACACACACACACCTAAAACTGAAGAAAGGCATGACCACACCACACCCACGTTTGGTAAGGTCTCTCAGGAGGAAACCAACATGAAGGGAGAGGTGTAGGATGGAGAAGACAGAGGCCTACACTAGCCCCACTGGTCATGAGAATAGAGAGGAGTAAATGAATAAAAAAATAGTTTATGAGGTAGAATTAAAGAATTGCTGCTAGATTTCATCATCTAAGTGAGGTAAATATAGGAGACAGGGATAAATCATAGCCCTCTGGCTTGGGATCTGAGTACAGAAAGATACTATTTCCTAATAAAAGAAATAACGATCAGGTATAAAAATGCATACCTGTGATCCCTGCTACTTGAGAGGCCCAGGCAGGAGAATAATAGGTTCAAGGCCAGTCTGGGCAACTTGATGAGATCCTGCCTCAAAATAAACAGAAAACTAAAGTTAGTCTGAGGACATAGCTCAGTGGTACAGAAGTCATGGGTTCAATCCCCAGTAATAGAAAGGAATTGGAGGAAGGAAGGAAGGAAGGAAGGAAGGAAGGAAGGAAGGAAGGAAGGAAGGAAGGAAGGAAGGAAGGGAGGAAGGGAGGAAGGAAGGAAGGAAGGGAAAAAAAAGGAAGGGTGGTTCATCATTTCTGAGATGGGAAAAATCTTCCCTCATGCCTTTCTAGTCTTCCAATATTCAAGTTTCAGTGAATTTGCTACCTCTCCGTGTTAGTGATTGAGTGTTGCCACATCAAAATGCCATGGGCTGCATGTTTAAAAAATATTAATGTATTTTCTCACAATTGTGAGGCTGGAATCCAAGATCCAGGGATCAGCTAGTTTGGTTCTCCTGAGGCTTCTGTCCTTGGTATGCACGTGGCCTTTCTTTGGTCTGTATATATCCCTGTTGTCTCTTCCTTTTATTACAAGAACACTAGTTGTATTTGATAAAGGCCCCATCATTATGACCTCATTTTCTTTTAAAGGCTCTGTCTTCAAAATCAACCGCATTGGAGGTTAAAACTTCAGTATATGAGTTTGGAGGTGGGGCACAATTCACTCCAAACCATTCTTCCAGGGTGTATCCATTGACTACTAGATTCTTGCTTCATTGACTCTTAATACTTGTGAAGCTAGTATTACTAATGTTGAAAGCATTTGTACTCCACAAATTTTACATTTTTTAAAAATTTTCTTATGCATTATTAGAATGCTGAGTGGTTATCTTATCAATTTTTTTAATCTCCTTGCTGTATTGAGTTAGTCTCATAACCACTCAGAAGTGATCAAGTGTCCTTTTAGAGATTTACACTTTGGGGGATCATGTTATGAGCACTAAGAAAATGCAGTAGATCACATATCAAATGTATTACTAGTCCAGATATTTATTCATTAGTAAACAGTATAATTTGTATTTACACTGTTGGGTGACAAACTTACACAGGATTTAATATTGCCTTTGAAGACTGCTTGCTCTGACATCTGAGATGGGAAGACAGGTGGGAAGTTTACCAGCAGGGGAGGGGGATGATTGGAGCAAAGCTTGAGAGAGGATCCCATTGGCTGCTGTACTGAGGAGACTCTATAGATCCCTGTCAGAAATGAGGAAATTTCAATAATTAAGTGAGACATGGTAAAATTTAGGACCAACAGTGGCAGTGTTGAGAAGATATGGATTTCTATATTTATTTGAAAGAAAAACTCAGAACACTTGCTAATGAGACAAGTATGCAGCATAAGAGAAGAAAGGTTAGCTCCAAGTCTGTTTATTTTTGTTTTGATTTAAGCAATTAAAAGGATGGAATTGAAATTTATTGAAACAGCTAAAACAGGGTAGATTCAGTGTGAGCAATAAATCAGATCAGTTTTAGACATTTTAACTTTGAGATCCTATCAAATATACCAGTGAAGGTGTTGAACACAGAATTGGATCTACAGAAGAAAGGAATTAGAAGCAGGAAATATTAAAAAGTCTAGAGTAGTTGGGCATGGTAGCACACACCTGTAATCCCAGGACTTGGGAAGCAGAGGCAGGAGGATTGCAAGTTTGAGGCCAGTCTCAGCAACTTAGTAAGATCCTGTTTCCAAAATAAAAAATAAACTGGGTGTGGTGATGCAGACCTGTAGTCCCAGTACTTTTGAGGCTGAAACAGTAAGATTGCAAGTTCCACATCAGCCCCAACAACTTAGTGAGGACCTCAGCAATGTTGGAAGACCCTGTTTCAAAATAAAATAGAGTCAGAGGATGTAGCTTAGAGGTAGAATACCCCTGACTTTAATCCTCAGTATCACAAAAAGTTCAATAAATGAAAAAGTTAAATAAAGATAAAGATAAATGAATAAAAATAAAATCAGACTAGGAGTATAGCTCAGGGGTAGAACACTCCCCCCTACAAAAAAATAAAAGAGCAATTTTGGTAAAAGGAATTTGATTTGGTCATTACATAATGCATACATACATTGAAATATCATATAGTACCCCATAAGAAGGCACCATTATTATGTGTTGATAAAAATGAAACTTTAAAAATTAGACACCAATTTGGGATACTGTGGGTTTCATTTTAAAATGAGAGGCAACAAACAACATATTTTATGTTAATCTGTAATACCCAAAAGACAGGAAAAGTTGATGATGCAAGAGAAAAGAAGACTTGTTGAACTGACATATTTTCATTAGGTGAGATGTGGATGGAATTAAATGCACAAAAAAATAAATTTGGTCACAGACACCAGCATGGAAATTATGATAGTAAGAGAAGAACATACAAGGGCACCACTCATGCTCAGGTGGGTGGGGAGTGGTGATAATGCTGCTTTGTGGAAGTTAAATCTGATTGTTCTGCTGTCTCAATGAAGTAAGACCCTAGACCCCCATTCAGAAATGAAAGGGGTATAAGAAGATTGAGAGGTGGAGGAGCAAACTAGTTGTGAGAATAGAAGTGAATGGATTACATAAACTTGATATACTTGCCAGATATCACCAAGGGCCCACTGAGATTATTGGCAACAAAATCAATGTGGGGCAAGTCAGCATGTGTATGTTTTCACTGGTCTTGTTCAGCTGTACAGTTACAGGCCCAGAGTAGGGGTGATTAGTTGTTTTGCCCTAAAATGCAATGAGATGACAATCAAAGTAATTGGAAATTTATACAGTATGTGAGTATGATGATGGACACGGGAACTTAGTTTGAGTAAAGAAAGAAGTAAGGGCATAAAGAGAATGAAAATGTGTGGAATCAATGGATCAAAGATGCTGGGTGATGGATGGATTCATAGGTTTAAGGGACTAGAGAGAATGAGATGGAAAATATTGGTTGGAGAATGGGTTGCCTATAATTACTTTGTATAGGGCACTCATGTCATGAAATGACAGTCTATAGCATGACAGTGACAACATAACATAGGGGAGGACAAGATGCATTGAGGGAAAACAGAATGGCAAGAGGTAGGTAGGAATGTCTATGTGAGTATAAAAATCACCAATTATTAGAATAGGAGTAATGATTTGGAGAATGATAATAACCTGAAGCTAAAATTCTTAAGGGATGAATGGACATTCATAGAAATGGACAGATGATTGCAATAAGCAGGACTGACATTTGCTAGAGATTCATGATGTTATATTCAAATTTGGGATTGTAAGAGATGAAAGAGAGCAAAATTATCTACTACTGACAATAAAGAGCAAAGAGATCAGTACCCTACATGCAGGTAGAAGAAGGATATTGGATAGAAAAATACTAGGCACTTAAAAAGAAAAAAAGAAATGTCTAGGTTTCAGTGGGCAGCCATGTAAAAGGATTATTTTAGAGAAAAATTTGAAGATGAGACATATATGCAAATGAGTCTGGTAGACATATTATTTCATAGTTCATTCATCTTCAGTTAATTATTGGCTTTATTATCATGCCTTTTTAATCACAACTTTTCAATACAGTTAGTTATTGCTGTGTGTAGTTGATTGAATAGTGTTTCCCCAAAGTTACGTCTACAAATTCTGAATGTGAGCTTATTTGGAAATATGTTCCTTTCAGATGTAATTAAGGATC
>PVLC010028957.1:0-20559 GCA_004027655.1 Graphiurus murinus
AAAAAAAAAAAAAAAAAAAAAAAAAAAAAAAAAAAAAAAAAAAAAAAAAAAAAAAAAAAAAAAAAAAAAAAAAAAAAAAAAAAAAAAAAAAAAAAAAAAAAAAAAAAAAAAAAAAAAAAAAAAAAAAAAAAAAAAAAAAAAAGAAAATTACAAAACACTGAAAGAGACGCTAGAAGGTAGAAAGACTTTGTGTTTTTGAATTGAGAGAATTAATACTGTTAAAATGGCAGCACTATCCAAAGTGATCTATAGATTCAATTCAATCTTCATCAAAATACCAATGACATTCTTCACAGAAGTAGTAAAAAATCCTAAAATTCATATGAAAGCACAAAAGAATAGTCCAAGCAATAGAGAAAAAGAGTAATGCTGGAGGCCCCACAATACCTAACTTCAAAATATATTACAGAGGCTTAGTAACAAAAATAGCATGGTATTAGCATAAAAACAGATGTTTGGCCAATGGAACAGAAAAGACAGAAATAAATCTACACATCTACAGTCATCTGATCCTCAAAAAGGTGCCAAAAACACAAACTGGAGAAAAGACAGCCTCTTCAACAAAAGGCATCACATGTAAACGATTGAAACTACTTTGATCTCTCATCCTGTACAAAAATCAACTCATAATGGAAAGACCTAAATATAAGACCTGAAACTACTAGAATAAAACAGAGGAAACATGCCAAGATATTGGCACAGATAACAATCTCCTGAGTAGAACTCCAATAGCTCAAGATATGAAAACGGGAATTGACCAATGGGATTACATCAAATTAAAATGCTTCTGCGCAGCAAAACAAACATTCAGCAGAGTGAAGAAACGGCCAACAGAATGGAAGAAAATCTTTACCAGTTATTCATCTAATGTTGAGTTAATAACCATAATATACAAAGCACTAAAAAAACTTAGCAACCAAAGAACAAGTAATCCGAGCCGGGCGTGGTGGCGCACGCTTGTAATTCCAGCATTTGGGAGGCTGAGACCGGAGGATCCGGGTTCTTGGCCAGCCTCAGCTACCTAGTGAGGCACTCTGCAACTTAGTGAGACCCTGTTTCAAAATAAAGACTAAAAAATAGGGCTGGGGGTATAGCTCAGAGGTAGAATGCCCAAGTTCAATCCCCAGTACCAAAAAAAAAAAAAAAAAAAAAAAAAGAACAAGTAATCCAATTAAAAAATGGGCAAGTGATATGAACAGACATTTCTCAAAAGTGCAAATAGCCAACAGAGATATGAAAAAGAGGTCCAAGAGCTGGGTACATGCCTGTAATCCCAATTGGGAGGCTGAGATAGGAAGATCACAGATTCAAGACCGGTCTCAGCAACTTAGCAAGGCTAATGCTTTATTTTAAATTTTAAAAATTGTTTAAAGGCTGGAGATACAGTAAAATGCCCCTGAGTTCAATGCCAGTACAAACACACACACACACACACACACACACACACACACACACAAACTACATAAAATTTAAAAATATATATTAAAGATAGATATACATATTTAGCCATCAGAGAAATGCAAACAAAACTACATTGAAATTCTACCTAACTCTAGTCAGAAAGGCTACCGAAATTAATAAGGAGTGGTGGTGCATGCCTATAATTCCAGCACTTGGGAAGCTGAAACAGGAGGATCACAGGTCCCAGGCCAGCTGCAGCAACTTAGTGGGACCCTTTTTTAAAATAAAAATAAATGGCTGGGTGTAGTGGTGCACACCTGTAATCCCAGTACTTGGGAGGCTGAGACAGGAGGATTGCAGGTTCAAAACCAGCTTCAGCAACTTAGTGAGCCTCTTAGCAAATTACCAAAACCCTGTTTCAAAACAAAAAACAATAGAAGGTTAGGGATGTAGCTCGGAGGTAGAAGGCCCCTTGGTTCCATCCCCGGTATCACAAAATTAATTAATTAATTAAAATAGGGCTGGAGGTATAGCTCAGAGATAGAATGCCCCTGGGTTCAAGCCTCAGTAGCACAAAATAATAAAAATAATAACAACAACAAATGATGGCAAGTATGTGGAGAGAAAAGGAGTCCTTATATACTACTGGTATAATGTAAATTAGTACAGCCACAACAGAAAACAGTATGCAATATGGAGGTTCCTCAAAAAACTAAAAAATAGAACTGCCAGGTGATCCAGAGTCCCACTCTTGGATATACATCTGAAGGAAATGAAATTAGAACACAAAAGAGATACCTGCATACCCAGGCTTACTGTGGTACTATTCACAATAGCTAAGACATGGGGTTAAGCTAGGTGCCATCAACAGACCAACGGATAAAGAAAGTATGGTGTGCTGGGTATGGTGGCGCACACTTGTAATCCCATACTTGGGAGGCTGAGAAGGAGGGTCACAGGTTTGAGACCAGCTTCAGCAACTTAGTGAGGCCCTCCACAACTTAGACCCTGTTTCAAAATAAGAAATAAAATAGGGCTGGAGGTGTAGCTCAGAGGTAGAATGCCCTTGGGTTCCATCCCTAGTAACACACACACACACACACACGCACACGCACACAGAAGTATGGTATATATACACAATGAAGTATTACTCAACCATAAGGAATAAAACCATGCCATGTTTAGGAAAAGGGATGGGGAGACATTTTATTAAATAAAATAAAGTATCACATTTTCTCCCATATGTAAAAATTAAAAAAACAAAACAACCCTAAAAGTAGAAGGACTCCCAGGGAAGGGGAAGATGATGGGGGCGGGGGAGAGAAAGGGGAAGGCAGAAGAAAAAGTGGACATGGTCAAGGTACAATATATGCATTTAAGTGTCGCAGTGAAACTCATTAATTTGTATGTTTGTGTAATTGTGAGGTTGCTAGGAAACTTTAAATTGATAAATATTCTTAGGGCCGGGTTAGCACACACTGAGAAAAACAGGGGACACTGAGAAAAGGGATCAGCGGATTTGACAAATTCAAGTGAGTTAAGACAGTCCTCACTACCAGCAAAGAGCTGGCAGGGGCAGGGAGTCCTGGCCTTTAAGGGGTGGTCTAGAAAGATCTTCTAATCCTGCTTGATTACAAAGCTAAGAAACTGGTCGTTTGTTATTAATATAGTCACTTCCTTGAAAAGTCAACTCTCATCACCCTTGGAAATCATTTCCAAAGCAGACAAGGCCCAGCATCGGGTAGAGAGCCCAGGACATGGAGCTCCAGTCTAGGTTCTGCCACTGGCCATTTTCACTTCCTGAGCCTAATTCTCCACCCAGAGACCAGAGTTGCACAGCCTCCCTCTCATCCTCCAACTCCCACACTCAGTATTGAAATGTAAATGGCTGGAATGAACTGGCAAGACACGCCTCTGCACACTCAAGGGCCCTGGGTGCCAGCCAGGAGCCTGGCTAGTGGCCTTCAAGAGACAAGAGGATGAGACCTCTGCCCAGGGTACCTGCTACAGAGGCCCAAGCCAGGTGCAGACGTCTCTCCTGCCCAAAGGGACAAGGAGACAGCCAGTCCCCAGTCCCTCCCCAGCCAGCAGCAGCAGCTGTGACAGGCTTCTGTGTCACCCACCCAGGACCCCACATGGCCCAGGGCACATTTCTCTTTCCTCCTTTACATGAACAACAGACTCCAACAACCTCCTTCTGGGCCAAGGCTGTGTAGTAAATCCAAGACAGAAGCCCAGTTGCTTAAGGCTGGATTCAGAATGCACAAGCTCGCTCCAGCTCCTCACCATGTAATCTGCCCAGGAGGTGGCCAGTATCTGTGGCCTGCCTTCTCTCTCTGAATCTGAGTCTCTGAGGTCATTTTAAAGGAGCTCCCCCAAAGATCCTGATGTCTCAGAACCCATGGCCTCAGGTCTGTGTCTATGGGCCTATGCTCCCATGTAGCAAGAGGCTGGAGGGAGCCAGGCATGGTGGCACACGCTTGTAACCCCAGCATTTGGGAGGCTGAAACCGGAGGATCCAGGTTCATGGCCAGCCTCAGCTGCTCAGTGAAGCCCTCCACAACTTAGTGAGACCCTGTTTCCAAATAAAGAATAAAAAAAATAGGGCTGGGGCTATAGCTTGGAAGTAGAATGCCCCCAGGTTCCATCCCCAGTACCGCAAAAAAAAAAAAAAAAAACAAGAGGCTGGAGGGCACGAGAAGTCCAAGGTGGGAAGGGCCACCATCCTCCCAGCTGGTGTGGACAGAGTTGAACTCCAGACCCTGCGGCCCAGTGTCCCCCCAAAGGAGGCAGGCCAGATGAGGACCTGGTGGGCATCTCTTCTCTCCCACAGCTCCCTTTGACCAGGCCCACACGCACAAACACGTCTCTCATCTGAGTTGAGTCACTGTCCTCAGAATGTGCCACATCCCCACCCAGTGTGCCCCTGGTGCCAACCTCAGCCACCCCACAGCCATCCCTCTTCCAACAGAGACTCTTCCTGCCTTGTTACTTAAATAATCTTTATTTCTCATGCACTAGGAAAGATGGGTCATATGAAACTGCTTTTCACAGCAAAGGCCTCGGTCCAGAACACAACACAGGGGGCCAGCTGAGATCTGGTGCTGGTCAGAGATAAGGGGACATTACCCCAAGGCCCAGTGGCAGATCCAGCACCCTCCAGCTTCAGTGGCCCCAGACACAGCACAGGGTGGCCACCCCTCCCACAGAGGCACAGGAAGCTGACGCCAGAGAACAGCACGTGGACAGGGAAAGGACAGAAAACGCTGCTAGGCAGTGACTTGGCAGAGGCAGGGGTCCAGTCCTCCAAGGCCCCGGTCCATCCCCTCAGCCAGGCTGCCTGTGCCCACAGCAGAGATGTCCAGGCCCCTCAGCCACACTGACAAGACAGAGACTAAACCTCAGCTTCAGCCAAAGCTCAGATTTGCCCAGAAGCTAAAGGGACCAGCCCCCCTTGCCTTGGTTGCTTGGCTTAGCCTTGGGTGGCCACAGGGACCAGCTATCCCAAGCCCCTATGGACACTAGAGACACCATAGGACAGCCAGATTTCTGAGGATCCTGGGACAGGGCCACCAGCAGGGCCAGCCCTTAAATCTCGGTCATCAGGTGCCACCTGAGCCAAGGCCATAGGAAAGCAGCTTCCTGGGCATCACCTTCCCTGAGCTGGCTCAGGGACAGCACACAGTCAGTCAGACATGCAGGACAGAAAACAGAACAACGGAGACATGCAGAGACCACAACAGGCTGGGAGGAGTCTGAGAACAAAAAACATGGTCGAGGTGCTGAGATGGGTGGGCACGGCTGGGCCAGGCTAAGGCCCCGGGCTCGTGGCGACGCCCGCCTCCTCTGGGATGGTCTCTAGCATCTCACTCTGGACGGCCTGCGTGATGAGGGCCAGCTCCTGGCACAGGGTCTCATGGCGGTAGCCCACACGAATGTCCGGGACATTGGTGCGGCGGATGTCATTGCCTTCAGGGCCCTCCTTGGTATAGTTGGGTCCCAGCCAGTGGCTCTTTACCTGCAGGCGGTGTGGATAATGGGCAGGGATGCAGCCAGGTCCTAAATGTTTCCCTGGGACAAGGCCAGACCCCAAATGCAGTGGGGAAGAGAGGCAACACCCAGGCCCAGGCAGGTAAGTGTGGTACCTTGTGGGAGAATCCGCTCATGAGCACACTGTTGCGGGCCAGCTCACACATGTCGCAGGAACTGAGCTTCCATACCTGGGTGGCAATGCTGTACTCCTCCATTAGCGGTTCCTGCACAGGCCAGGTTCCCTCAATCAGGTGCCCCTGGCCCTGCAGCCCCTTCCTCCCCCGTGGGACTTCCACTTAGTCTGCAGCACTCCACCAGCAGGGGGCAGCACCGCCCAGAGAACCCCCAGCATCCCAGGACACCGCACACCTGGCTGCCTGCTGGGCCCTGACCTTGGTGAAGTGGAACTGTAGTGGATCATCGGTGGACAGCGAGACCATGAGGCCACGGGACAGGTACTCCGGTAGCGGGTTCCGGTGGTAGCTGAGGAAGAGGCTATTGTTGCTGAGCGGGGACATGGCAATGCCAATCTGAGCCAGGTAATACAGGTACTGCAGGACTGGGGCCTAGGCAGGCAAGAGAGAGGGAAGGCCCGTCAGGTGGCCTCGAGGCTGGGGAGGGCATGCTGTTCTGGGGAACCCAAGCCATGGTATTGGGCAGGGTGGGGAGTGTTAGTTATATCGGGAAGGAGGATTCCAATCCAGGGACAGAAAAAGATCAGTTGCGGAAGAGCCCCAAATATTCCACAGGAAGGCAACAACCATGAGGGGATGCTAGGGCGCAGACCCTAACCTTTCGCAGAAGCAGTCCGTGGGAGATGTTCTCAGCCAGCATGAAGGCGGACACCAGGTGGTGGATGGGCCCAGCCTCCCCACAGTGTGGCCTGAGAACAAATGTGTGGAAGCCTCTCTGCCTGGGGGAGGGCACGAAGACAGGGTCAGTCCAGAGCCCGGGCTCCCCAGCCCACCCCTGCATACACATCCCTCCAGCCAGGGACTGTGAGCCTGGGGTCAGAGGGCAGGGGGAAAGTCTCGGCTGGGAGGGGTGAGGGGTGGAGCCTGAGGGCAGAGAAAGGGCTTATCCAGTCTGGACACAGGGGCCACAGGTGGGTCAGGGCTCTGGGACCCCAGCCTGGTGCTCAGAGAGAGGTCTGTTGGGAGAGTGGGTGAGAGCCCTCACAACTGGCGGTGGTTCAGCAAGGGAGGTAGAGGCACCTGCGCAGGTGGTTCAACATGGCCATGTTGGCGAAGGTGTAGTACAGGTAGTAGGCGTAGGGGGGGTTGTCCTCTTCCACCCAAGCCTCGGGGAGGGGGCTTTCCAGGTTGAAGACATGGTTCTCGGGCTTGGACTCGTCATCCACACTGTCAAAACCATCCACCTGGCACAGGAGCCCGTGGTCAGGTCCAGAGCTGGGCCTGTGCCTGGCCATCCGGCTCACACCCAGCCCCTGCCTCTGCTCACGTGCTCCAGAAAGAGGTGCAGTTCCGGGTGGCTGGCGGGGTGCACAGTAGCCTCAAACAGTGGCAGGAAGATGTTCTCCAGCATCTCCTGGAAGTTTGCCAACTGGCCCTTGGTGCGGTACACATCACTGCAGGTGAGACAGCACACAAGCACACGCAGGTCAGGGCCAGTGGGAGGAAACCCAGCAGGCTGGTAAGGGGCAGGGCTGTCTCAGAAACGCAGGAGCAGCTGGGCATGGTGGCACCCGCCTGTAATCCCAGCACTTTGGAGGCTGAGACAGGAGGATCACAAGTTCAAGGACAGCCTCAGCAAGCAGTGAGACTCTCATCAACCTAGTGAGACTGTGTTTCAAAATGAAAATAAAAAAATAAGGCTAGGGGATAGAATGCCCCTGGGCTCAATCCCCACTACCACAAAAAACAAAAAAAACAAAACAAAAAACCACAGAAGCATGCTGAACCATAATGGGAAAGCAGGGACACCAGGGTGGGCCTGGGGAGGCTCAGCAATCCCAGGAGAGCAGAGGCAGACCCTGACCCCCTGAACGTGGCCCTGGTTTCTCCTCCCACTCTGAGGACACTCACAAGAGGCGGGGCACCTGCACGAGCCAGCGCACGTTGGGAGAGTGCACTCGGTGCATCACGGCCCAGCGTGCCAGCTTGTCCCACTCATCCCTCGAGCGCCCGTAGATGGACAGCCGCAGCTCTGCGTTCTGGTATTTGCTCTCCTCCAGGTCCGACATCACCTCCTAGACGCAGGTGGAGCAGCTGTCACACTCACACTCCGTTCCCGGCCCTCTGCGAACCCACCTGCCCACACCAGGCTCTCGGCTCACAGCGGGGCAGGGCTGCCTCCATACCTTGATGATGTGAGCAAAGTACTTCCCAGACACCCTGTTGTCAGTTTTGATGAAGATCTCTCGGAGGACAGACTCCCCAATCGGGTTGTATTTGGCATTGAACTTGTCAAAGCGGTGGAAGGTGTTTCTGTCCTGGGGGAGATGGAGAGGCCCAGGTCACCCCTGGCCCCCAGCCCCTGCGCTCACCTTGTTCCCCAGCTCCTGCCTTAGGGACGGACCGCGTGCACATCGAGGGTGTCCACACTCAGGTCGTAGGCGGTGAGATTCATGCTCTCGAAGACCTCCCGCAGCGTCTGCTCTCGGCCCTGCTCCACATGCACAATCTCCTCCAGGTGCCGCTTCATCGCCCGCTTGATGAAGCGCAGCAGGTGCTTCTGGTTCATGCAGGACGAGGCATGGATGTGTGTGTCCACCTGGGGTGGAACAGGGCACTGCGGGGTCCACCAAAGTCTAGGGCCAGCGCAGTGGGATGGGCGAGGGCTCTCTGTATTGGATGCTGGGTGCGGGTCCCAGGCCCCGGAGGGGGAGGCTGGGCAGAGGTGCAGAGTCGGGACATGGAGAAGGCCACAGGGTGAAGGCCCACCTTACGGATGTTGTAGAAGTCTCGGTGTGGCACTTTCTTCTGAGCGGCCAGCTCCTTCATCTCGTTGAGCAGCACATGCATCTGGAACTTGGAGCTCAGGTACTGCAGCCGGCGATAGCAGAATGACTTTCTGGACAGGAGGAAGAAAGCAAGGCAGGGAGGGACTCAGCCCTGGAAGGACACAGCCGAGGGAGGAGGCAGGACAGAGGCCACCAAGAAGGTAGCAAACTGAGGAAAGATCTAGGGCTTGGTGACTAGGGGAGGGGGAGGGGGAACCAGGTGACAGGGGCAGAGCAGATCTAAGGCTGGAGAATCTGGGCAGGGAAGCGAGTTGAATGGGACCAGTGAGAACTCACATGGGGCCATTGATAATCAAAGCCATTAGCACGTTGACATCAGCCACGAATTCCTGAAGGTCAGGGTATGGCAGCTCCACTTCAGAGCAACTGGCACGTAGGGGAGCTCAGGTGAGGAGAGCAAGGCAGGCCCTACAGGACCCCCCCCCCAAGCCAATGCAGCCCCCCACATGGTGTCCCCCCCCCCCCCGGCACACACCACACCCCTCTTACTGCTCATCAGGCTCCCTGCGGGTGTAGACGTGCACCACGCCACGCACCATGCGCAGGCCCAATCCCAGGTCCCCGGGCATGGTGCTTGGCTCACAGTGCTCATAAGGGTGCTGCTCCAGCGCGGGGGGGTGCACTGGGGCATCTGCAAGGGTGTGGGGGGATGGACTTAGGACCAGGGCTCTTCCAAGCCAGCTGCTGCCCAGCCCAGAGGCCCCGCAGGGTAAGACGCCAAAGGCCCCAGTGGGGCAGCTTGGGCCCCAACCTCCACTACCCACCCCCATGTCCCTGGTGGGGGGCAAGAAGCAGGAATGAGCCTGGGTATGGGGAGATCCAAGCAGGACAGAGAGGCCTGGGCCCCAAGCTCAGGAGCCCAGGACACTTGGGGTGGGGCAGGGATGGGGGGTCCCACCAGCAGACACAGGGGTGTCAGGGCCCTGCTCATAGGTCCGTGTCTCCAAGGGCTTCTCAGCCAGCTGCTGCAGGTAGCGGCGGGTGGTGGGACAGAAGCTCTGCAGCGACAAGGCCATGTACTTCTCCCGGATGAAGAGTGCCCGCACTACACTCTTGGCTGCATCCAGCAGGTCTGTGAATGGCACCTGGACACGAGGACATGCAGTCACTCTAGAGCACCTCCAACCCAAACTCGACTCATGCTCATTGACCTCCTGCGGCTTTCCCAGACCTCACACCACCCCCACCTCCTGCAGGCCCTGAGCCCAGGAACACTCAGCCAACTCTGGTCCTAGGATACAGGTAGCTCCGAGGTAGCCTCTGTCCCTCCGGGTGTAATGAAGAAAAGCACCCTCTGTAGCCCCCATAGCCCCAGGCTACAGATCCAGTGAGAACATGGGGTGGGGAGATAGAAATCCAAGGCCCCCCCACTCACCCCACACTTCTCCTCCCCAGAGATGGTGACCCGCTGGAATTCCCGTTCCAGCACCACATCGCGCTCCCGCAGGCCCCGGTCACCCTGCCCCTCGCTCTGCTCCTTGTAGAGCCTGGTGGAGGGGAAGCAGACAAGGGAGGCATTGAAGCCTGCTGCAGGCCAGGCCCCAGCCCCGCAGCATCCCCTGTGTGCGCCCCCCGCCTCCCGCCTTCCTCACTGTAGGTCCGAGTCACTGTCCGCCTTCAAGAAATCTTGCTTGGCCCGAAGCAGGATGTCCGGCTCCAGCCTGGAGGCACAAGGGGTGAGAAGTTAGGTGGAGCACGAAGGTCAGTGGACTCCCAGATCCCTCACTATGCTGTGTGCCGGGCACATGCTGTCACACATGGTCCTCACAGGCAGGGCTGTGGGACCCTGTGCTGTTTTCACCCCACTTTAGAGATGAGAAAGCAGACCCAGCACTAAACAGCACACTCCAGGCCACTGCAGTGGATAGAAGACACAACCAGCCAAGCCTGCTGCTCCCAAGCAGACCCCAAAGGGAGAATGCGACAGGCAAGGGGCCACAGGGACCCGGGGGGGCTAAAGTGTCCCCGTGGCAGGCCCCGTGCCAGGCTCACTTGACATCCTGACTGATCTGCCGCTCCAGCCGCTGCCGTCGCTCCTCCAGCTGCTCAATGGGGCTCTCCTCTGGGAACTCATAAGGGGCGCTTCGGAGCTCGCTCTCAGCCAGTGAGCGGCTGAACAGCTCCTGGCAGGAAGGAGGCATGGAGGAAGGGTCAGGTGGCCTCGCCCCTGGGCCCTCAGCCCCGGCCCTCCCTGTAGAGCCTGGGCATGGGGTATGGGCAGCAGGAGCCAGGGTTCCTAGGAGAGGCTGAGGATCAGGGACAGCCAAGCGTGAGGTGAGTGACAGTGAGATGGAGGGGTGTGGGAGCAGAGGCGGGCTTGGGTGAGGGGTGCGGGGGTGCCAGGCGATACCTCGGCAATCTCCTTGCATTTGCCATCCATGGACGTGCGCAGGTCGAGCGGGAAGTGCTTGAGGCAGGGGGCGGGGCCCGGCAGGGATCGGGCAGACTGCAGCGGAGGGGCCCCCAGACCACCCCGAGCCTCTGCAGAGACAGTGATGCCAGGGTCAAGGGGTGCAGGGGCAGGGCCTGGGTGCCCCCGGAAGCCGTGGGCCCCTGCCTGCCCCAGGCCAGCCCCCGAGGGAGACTGGGCCCTGGACAGCAGGCAGCCCCTCCACAGAGGCCGAGGAGCAAGCCTCGAGTGCTCCCAGAGGACCTCACCCTCTCGCCTAGCACAGAGACCTCCTCACCATACCAGGTGGAGGTGCCACATCTGCCCCTAGGACAAGTGGAGTCATTCATTCCACGAATAAGAACCTGAGGCCTGGACAAGGGCCCACTCCCTCAGGTCATGAGCATCTGCATGTAACTACCTCCCAGAGGCCGGCACATACATATACACAGGATAGAGACACGCGTACACACACACCAGGCTGTCACTAAGGACCGGGTAGCCACCAGGGACCCATGCCCACAGCTTCCAGGGCAGCTGGTCCAGGCTCGGATCTGCCCCTGGACTAGCAGGTCCTTCAGTCAGAGGGGTAGGACTCCACTTGCTATCCCGGAACTACAGGACAGTGGGAAAGGAAAGTGGCCACTTGATCTGACCTGGGGATCCAGCCCTCAGGGAAGGGAGGACCTGGCTGGCAGGGAATCCCGACTCCTCCCTGGAGGCCTGCTCTCTCCCCAGGACCCCAGGGCTGCCAAGATGTGGCCTGGCCCCAGCCTGGCCCTCCCACTGCTGGCTGTTCCTCCAAAGGGAGCCACCACAAACACTCTGCGCCACTCAGAGGCCCCAGGATCTGGGCCGGAGGCCCCATGGAGGGCCCTGGAAAAGGGAGCATCGGAAGCCAGGGTCTCTCTCATCAAGGGCGGAACTCTTCGTCTGCACACTAGGAGGCTGGCACTAAAGGCTTCGAAGCTGCTAGTCTACTGGGTCGCCTGAGCTCCCAGCCCACCCAGAAGGACCCTTCCTGGGCTCAGGGGCCCCAGCCTCCACAGCAGGAAGCGCCCCCAGCCAGCTGTGGAGGACGCTCCCTCCAGCACCCTCTTCACCCCTCCACCCTGGCTCAGGGAAGGATTGGAGGCTCTGCCTAGGTAGCATGCCTTAAGGTTTCTGTGCCCATTTCCTGGTACCCCAGGACTGGTCCCAAGGCTGGATAAAGGGAAGAGAGAGGTAACTGCCCCAGATCCAGGACCTACCTCTGCTCACCTTGGTCCCTGCCTGGGCCCTACCTGCAGAGTTCAGGCCGCTCTGGCCAGCAGCCCCAAGCCCCTTGCCCGCCTGTTTGCCGAGTGAAGCTGCAGCCAGTCCCCCAGGACAGCTCAGGGGCCGGCACGGGCTGTACCAAGTGCAGCTGCAAGCAGGGGAGACCCTGGGATGGCTGTGAGCAAGGGGCTGGGGGGTTCAAGGGAGCCCAGAAATCCAGGGAAGGAACATCATAGTTGTTGGAAGACAAGAGGAACTACAGAACTGAAGAAGGCCTTAACCTCTACAGTGCCAGGGAAGTCCAGCCAGATGCAGCTCCCAAGGGGGAGAAGCCAGACAGGCAGATATGGCCAGGGCAGGCTGGCAGGGAGGGGCCAAGCCTCCTTAAAACCACTGCCCTAGGGCACAGGGACTGTGCAGGGCCTGGTTGGCTGAAGGGTAGGAGGGAAGAAAAGAAGGGGGAGCAGCCTTCTTCCTCTCTAAAGCCAGCAACCCCAGACCAGCTTCCCCTGCCTACTCCTGCCCTCTGGGCCCTTGCTGTGGTGGGTCCCTCAGGAAAGGGCTTCTGCTGGGAAGAGGAGCTGGCTGGCTGGCAGCTGGGCAAGTGGCCCAGCCCAGAGGAGAGCAGTTACTGCGGCTTTATGATCCCTAAACCTCCAATCCTTGTTCCAACCCTATCATAAGGATCAGGACAAACCCTCCAGGAGGCAAGATTCGAGAGAAGGGGACTAGCATTTGGAGGACTCATATCTGACTCTGTTTTCCCTTACTGGCTCTTCTCAACCTCTGGGCGTGGGCTATAAATGGGTGAGAAGGGGCCCCTGTCCTGACTAGCTGCAGCCCCCGGGCTCACAGAGAAAGCACTCTGCACATGCTTTGCAAAGCCCCAGGCTCTGCGCCCAGCAGACATCTGCGATTAAGGGCTCCTGGGACCATCGAAATGCTTCCCACATAGAGCCCCACTCATTATGGAGGCGAGAGGCTCTCTGGGCCCAGCACAGGGCCAAGGCAGCTGAGCAGGGAAGGGTAGTGAGGAGAGCAGAACTTGGCAGAGGCAGAAATGAAGTGACACCATGTCTGATTTGGAAGAGGGCAGAGCAGGAAGAGGAAGGAAGCCTGTATACTGCCTCCCCACATATGGCCCCAGACCATTTCTATCCCCCTTCTACCCCCCTCCATGTAAGCCACAGGCCTCCATGGCCAGTGTGTGCTAGCTCAGCAGGAGTGGAGTCAAAGGTCCTCCTAACCTTAAGACCTCTCCTAGCAGGGTGATGGGGTGAGGGCTCCACAGCAATGCTGGAGTACACAGGACAGGTTCCAGGAGGCAGAGCTATCCCGCAGCCTGCCAGGCCACTGCAGAGGGCCACCAGGGGTTCACTGGAGGTGACACACACAGGCAGTAACCTCCACGCTGAGGCCAAGCCTATGAGACTCAGTGCATGCAGGTCCCTTTTTCCAGGACCTTTGCCGAAGATTCTGGTCACAGCACCATACATATACACCCACACTCACACAGGAGTCAACCAAGAGCCTGAAGGGGCTACTCCAGCCACTCTAACAACTCCAGGATTCTTTTTTTTTTTTTTTTTTGCGGTACGGAGGATTGAACTCATGGGCGCTCTACCTCCGAGCTACACCCCCAGTCCTATTTTTTATTCTTTATTTTTGAAACCGGGTCTCGCTAAGTTGCGGAGTGCCTCACTAGGTAAGCTGAGGCTGGCCACGAACCCAGATCCTCCGGTCTCAGCCTCCCGAATGCTGGGATTACAAGCATGCGCCACCACGCCCGGCTCTTTTTTTTTTTTTGAACTGGGGATTGAACCCAGGAGCATTCTAACTCCAAGCTATACTCCCAGTCCTAGTTTTTATTCTTTATTTTGAAACAGGGTCTCACTATGTTGTGGAGGGCCTCACTAAGTAGCTGAGGCTGGCCATGAACCTGCAATCCTCTTGTCTCAGCCTCCCAAGTACTGGGATTATAAACGTGTGCCACCTGCTTGGCTGCAATTCCAGGATTCTGGTTGCCTCATCACCTTTTTTTTTTTTTCTTGGTAGTACTGGGGATTGAACTAAGGTTTCTCTGAGCTACACCCTCAGCCCTATTTTACTTTTTAGTTTGAAAGAGGATCTCATGAAGTTGTAGAGGGCCTCATTAAGTTGCTGGCATCGAACCTGCAATTCTCCTGTCTCGGCCTCCCAAGTACTGAGATTATAGGCAGGTGCCACCACGCCCAGCTCATCCCCCCGCTTGACCAGGTGCTCCCTCAGTACTGCCAAGCCTGCCCCAGGGGGCAGGAGGTGCCTACAGCTTTCACCTGGGGTGAAAGGTTCTCTGGTTTAGCAATAAGACTGCTGGTCCGGAGCTACCCTCAGGGCATGCACCTTCTGGGTGGCACAGAGAACACAGACGCTCAGACATTACAGCCCTCGGACCAGGCATCTTCAACAACATAAGAAAATGCTGGAGGGAGACAGTCAGGCTATATATACAGACAGCTGCAGGAGACTGGAGGGGGTTGGCATGACCGGTCACCAGAGCGGGGGTGGGTCTTTCCTTAGCAGATGTCAGAGACACCCCTCAGCAAGCAGAGACCCAGGCAGCTGAGCCCCTTGCTGAGATGGGCACAGCCACACCACACTGCCAGAGATGCCCAGAGAGACAGAATGAGCCAAACCAAAGGGTGCAGGGCACATGGCGCACAGGTCTGCCCCAAGGACACCCACTCTCCTAAGGAGGTTCACAACACAGACCTGGAACTGCAGGCCACGGCAAGAGTGGAGTCCCTGGCTCTGGGAGGAGGGCCAACAATGGGTGTGCCCAGATGCCAGAACCCCAGTTAGGGGGTTCTAGATCTGGGGTCATAGAAAGAGGGACCAGCCACCGGAGGACAACCTGAGCCTGCTTGGGAAAGGCACCGGTGTAGAGCAGGGTGGCCAGTCCGCAAACCAGTCAGTCCACACACACCCCCCTCCATTCACACACTTCACACACAGCCCTAGCATATGCACACACGGACACGTGTGCACACACACCTCTTGCTGCACCCACACCCACACCCACTCCTTTTTACAGAGGACAGCATCACTGACATAGGAACCTCAGTCATCCCCACCGGTCTCCCTCGGCACATCACCTCCCAAGCCAGCCATCCCGGACCGAGGTCACGGGGCACCGCTGTAGAGAGGGTGCCTGAGGGGGAAGGGGCCCCTCTCTGAGGGGTCTAGTGGCCTGGGCAGGAGACCGTGGGGCAGAGCGAGTGCCTGAGGCCAGGGCACACACTCACCTGGAATAGCAGCGGCGGCCTGCAAGCTGGCCCGCTTCTTAAAGGGATATTTGGCCTTGGGCTTGCCGGGGCCAGATGGATACGATGCCATGGTGGGGCCAGGGCGACAGCGGAGGAGTCTGAGCAGCACCGGCTGGGGCCCGGCTCTGCCACATCCAACCCCTTCCTCCGCCCCGCCCCCAGCGGGAGTGACTGATGCAGGAAGCAGCGCCCCGCAGGCGGAAGAGGCCTTGGCCACGATTTCTGATGTTGTCTAGGCAACCTCGGGGAGTGGGGCCTTCATCCCTGCCCCTTATCCTTCCCCTCCCTCCTCAGTCCCCGGAGTGACGGAGTGACGTGACTGATAGTGGCTGGGCCTGATGGGGGTGAGGGTAGAGGAAAAAAAGATGAGATAGGGCCAGCCCCCAGCTCTGCATTAACCCCTGCCGGGAGCCCTCACCCCTTGCCGGGCTCCAGGGCAAAGAAGCCAAAGTCCAGGCTAGCCGGTCCAGCCAGCCCCGGGAGAAAAATAATAATAAACAGGAATCCAGCGTGAGCCCCTCCAAGCTCACAACCCATTCCTCCCGGGGCAGGGCAAGCAGACTCGTGAAAACGGGGCGCCTCTGGGGAAGAGCCCCCCTTTTTCTTCTCCATCTGACTCCCAGCTCCAGAGGTAGCCCAGCTCTGGCAGAAGGGGAGTTCAGCGAATCCAAGCCCAGGAGGGAGGGGCCTGTCTTGGGAAAATTCCACTGTCCAGCAGAAAGGGCCTCCCAGGAGAGCAGGAAGCCAGGAGGCAGGGGCATGTCTGGTGTCTGGGGAGAAGATCCCAGACTCTTCTGGCTTGTCTCTCGGTCTTTGCACACGCTGGCTAAGCTTCCCAGGGCCCTTCCAGGAGGAGCTGGTTGCCTTCCCTAGGTCCTGCGGGCTGCGCTAAGACCCCCACCCTCTGTCACCCTGGCCGCTGCATTTGTCTGTCCCAAAGTCCCTCCCCGCAACACAAGCGGCATAAACTTACCTGAGGCCATGCTGCTCCAGTCCTGAGGGGAACCGGGGAGGCCTCCCACGAGCGTCTGCACAGCCGGGAAGCCCGGGTGGCGAGGGCGGGAAGAGGGGATGGGGCCCAGACCCCGGCCAAATCGCTCCAAGGGCCCCTGCCCTGACACTGAGAAGGGGGAAGCCAGACAGTTTTAAAATTGCCAGCTGGCTGGAGGCGGAACCCGCGGACCTCGGCAGCCCGACTGCCCTCGGGAGACCCCGGCGTCCTGACCCCCAGCCTTGCACCCAGGAGGCGGGCAGGCCACGTGCTCCCCAGAGAACGGGACCCGGAACTCCTCTAGGCTTCCTCGGCACTCCCTGGGCGTTCGGGATCTGACTCTCGCGGATGGACGGCGGGGGAGTCACGCAACAGGTGCGACCCCGCCACAACCTCGCGGCACCGCGCCAGCTCCGCTGCTCGGGCCCCGCCAGGTCCGTAGCCCCGCCCCCGGCCGGCCGGCCCCGCCCCCGCCGGTTTGCCTCTTCCTGGGCGCCACGTGGGCGGCCACCACGCCATGGCTGACCTGGCCCTGCCCTGGGACTTGGGCAATGCTGAGCGTCAGCTTCCTCATCAGTAAGATGGGATGAGGTCATGGCAGTATCTCACCCGAAGGGGTTATGGAGAGGATTAGACGTGAAACCCCTTCACACAGCGGCAGAAACGGCCCAATACATGGTAGCCGCTATCATCCCAGGATTCATTTTAAGCAGGCCTATCCCTGCATTCTCGACATATTCACCTGGGTTGCCTGCTTTCTTCTGGCGGGCACTCGTAGGCAGGGTGTGCCCTGCAATGCTGCCTCCCCTTCCCACATTAGTTTCTACCCTGGGTGGTTAGGAGCTTAAACTCTGTAGCCAGAATATCTGGGTTCAAATTCGGACTCCTCCCCCTACTTCCTGACTGACATTGAACAAGTTACTAAACTCTGCGCTTTTATTTCGTCTGCAAAATGAATGTAAAAGTACCCGCTTTGTATGATGATTAAAGTAAATGAATTAATTTAAGTGCTTAGAACTGTGCCTGGCCTGTAATTGCTACCCAGTGTTCATGTATTACTGCTTTGGCCTTGGCCTGGGGTCCTTAATACATCTTATTGATTCACCTTGCAGCTGAGCTGAGCTGTTTGGAGGGCAGCAGAAACCCTATCCAACCAGTGTCCCCACTCCCCAGGGGCAGAGAATCCCACCTAAAGGGAACTTATAGGGTAAAGTCCCTTCACCGGATATAATTAAGTGTAGGAGCAGCAATTAGTCTCTTCCCTATTCTCTCTGTGGGAGCCCTTTGCCCCCACACCCAGTAGTTCTATACTGTTTGCCCTGCCCCTCCCAATTCTCACCACCCCCAGAGTTTCTTCCCATAGTTGGCTTACCTCTTCTCTCCCCACCCTGGAATCTGGACCCTGAACTACAGGGTCCAGAATTTTCTACCTACAGGGGGTGTCACTGCAATTGAGCCCTTGTCTACTCATCCTCATCCCAAACAAAGTTTAAAAACCAGGACCTTGGGCTGGAGATGTAGTTCAGTGGTAGAGTACTTGCCTAGCATGCCAGAGGCTTTGGGTTGGGTCCCAACACTGCAAAACCAAACCAACAATAACAAAACAAAAAAAATTCCAAAGACCCACGGTCTCCAAAAACATGAGGGAGGAGTTCATCTCCCAAAGAATTAATAAAACTAAAAGAACAAGGATGTAATACCATGTTTACATATCAAAATCAACAAAGACTAAGAAAAACATCCTAACAGGGCAGGAGTATGGTTGGTGTATGGGAGATACACACACACAGTGATATAATCTTTTTGAAAGCCATTTAGTTATATATAACCAAGAGTCTCAAAAAGGTTCTTACTAGCTAGTTGCAGTGGCACATGCCTGTAATCCCAGTACTCGGGAGGCTGAGACAGGAGAATCACATATTCAAGGTCAGTCTCAACAACTTAAAGAGACCCTGTTTCAAAATTTAAAAATAAATAAAAAGGGTTGGGGGTGTAGCTCAGGTAGAATGCCCCTGGGTTCAATCCCCAAAACCAAAGGAAAAAAAAAAAAGGTCCTTGTTATTTGACCCAGTAATCCACTCCTAGGAAATTGTCCTTTTAAAAAGAGTTGCCTGAACCAGGCATGGGGGCACCTACCTGTAATCTCAGTACTTGGGAGGTCAAGACAGGAGGATCCCAGGCTCAAGGCCAGCCTCTGCAATTTGGTGAGACCCTTAGCAACTCAGCAAGACCTTGTTTCAAAATTTAAAAAATGAAATAGGGATGGGGGTATATAGCTCAGAGGTAGATCACCCCTGGGTTCAATCCCAGTAACAAAATAATAATAATAATAATTTAAAATCAACCAATAAAAAGAACTACCACAAAATATGTTTGTGCAAAGTTATTCATCACTGCAATGGTTATCACACATATACAAAAGTTTGGAATTTAAATGTTCAACAAGAGAAAAGTGTTTAAATTACTGTCATATGCATACAATAAAATAGTCATTAAATTGTTCTTTGAGAATCTTTTAATGATGTGAAATGTTTACAATATAAAGTTAGAAGAAAGAATAGATGCAAATAAACTATACATATGGTATGGTCTTAACTGAATGATACATATATATATGTGTGTGTGTGTGTGTATATATATATGAAACACACCAAAAAAAGTTTACAAATGATTGAGTGATAGAATTATGGGTTATATTCATCTTCTTTATATCTATCTGCATTTTAAAAATTATCTACAGAGCTGGGCGTGGTGGCTCACGCTTGTAATCCCAGCATTTGGGAGGCTGAGACCAGAGGATCTGGGTTCTCGGCCAGCCTCAGCTACCTGGTGAGACACTCCGCAACTTAGTGAGACTCGGTTTCAAAATAAAGAATAGCTGGGCGTGGTGGCGCACGCTTGTAATCCCAGCATTCGGGAGGCTGAGACCGGAGGATCGGGGTTCGCGGCCAGCCTCAGCTACTTAGTGAGGCACTCCGCAACTTAGTGAGACCCGGTTTCAAAATAAAGAATAAAAAATAGGCTGGGGGTGCAGCTCGGAGGTAGAATGCCCCTGAGTTCAATCCCTAGTACCGCAAAAAAAAATATAAAAAAATAAAGAATAAAAAATAGGGCTGGGGGTATAGCTCGGAGGTAGAATGCCCCTGAGTTCAATCCCCAGTACCACAAAAAAAAAAAAAAAAAAATTATCTACAGTATATATCCATTACCTTTATAATTAAGGGGAAGGAAATCAACAAAAACCTATAAAACTGTAATTGGCTCCATATCCTGGTACCCTAGACTTAAAAGCTACTCTTAATATGGCCCCCTAAACTGACCAGTCTTGGGGCCCTCAGGAATTTTGAGGCTGTTAGTTCTCAAGAATAAATAAATCTCAGGATTAAAAAGCAAAGCACCATGTAATCAGGAAGGTCATCTATAGTCTACTAAAATGCAAATTTGGGGATAATTTTAAAGGTCATAGTCTTGCATTGGGCCAGCCCTCTTTAGAATCCCCCTAATCCAGATCTTCCTACCTAACCAGGCAATAGGTGGCAATCCTTGCCCTCCACCCAGCCTACGCAAACCAGTTCATTAGTCTCTTTATAGCCTCCCTAGTCCATCAGCCACCGCCCTTCCCTGTAAACCCCTCCCATTTCCAGGCCATCTGGTGTATAGTCGCTGCTAGGAAGTTTGCCCTGGTTACAGCCAAGCATCAGTCTCCCACCTACTCAACACAAACAAGAATCTCTGTGGGGTTTTATTGTCTATGAAGAACAGAGCTTGGGAAATTAAGTGAGTCATTCGATAGCCTCTGCTTTTTTTCACACTGAGGTCTTAAAGCTGTTTGAACCTCTAGGATTTTCCCTATCTCTAAACACAGCTTCCTTCCCTCTCAGCCTGTTCTCACCGTGATTCCTTAGTTGGCCTACCTGGAACCCCAGGCCCCAGTGTGGTGCACACTCCTATTTCTCTGAAGAACTTCTCTTCCAGGCTGGCCTTGAGGTCCCTGGAGAGATCAGCCTCCTTAGGCCAGACCACTCCTAGCAGATCCCAGACTTGGGAGATGAAACCACTTACAACTCTAAAACGATTCTTGGCCAGGGCAATTTCCTAAGCCTGTCCTGTGCCCAGACCCTTCTAGAACCAAGCTCCTTAGCTCTTGTTTCTCAGCTTCTCCCAGCAGCCAGCTCCTCCTACCCCCTCACTGCAGTCACCC